>JARHVA010007310.1:595000-708020 GCA_037957365.1 Torreya grandis | reverse complement strand
ATCCATAACTTCTAATTTTCTATAGTGAAATTAGTAGAAAAAATAGAAATGGGAAGATATACTCAGGAATAAATTGAAGATTAGGTGCATGTACTCTCAACATATATAAATAAGTAATTCATTAAATATAATTTTCCCATGTACTTTATCCCTAATTTAATTCTTATTTAATATATTGATAAGAATGTAATTGAAAACATACACAAATATAATAACCATGGGAGAGTTATGGAAAACTAAGTCGATCAATTTGTTGTTGATGGGATCAAATTCATTAATAAAGTGAGAAGAGCATATAAAATTATCAAAGAAAATCAAACGAAGCTTGTAGAAGAAATTAAAAGAATATTGAAAGAGAGTGGATTGTTAAATAATGTAGTCATAAACTTGAAAGACATGACTAACTCTGATGGGAACATCCTTGTATCTGAACATGTTTTTACTAAAGAAAAATATAATTTATCATTTTTATGGTTTCAAAAATTTAAATGGCAAGTCAGTATTTTAGGAGAAGTTTGGAAATATTTGTATAAACATAGTTAAATTTGAGATTATATAATCACAAAATTCCATATTGATATTTGGCTAATCCATTGTGACTTGATAAAAACATAGAGATATGGATCCATTCATAGCTACAAAAATCAAAGAGTAATTTTAAAAAAATGGTAAAGATACTTCAGTTTGGAAGCTATGAATAAATTTAGTGACATACATAATGCTTTAATTTAATGTAATATAATATTACCTTAAAAATCAATTAAAATTAAATAAATGAATGATGCCATGATAACTTGCATGAAATAATTATCAAACACAATCATTCCAAGATAGTAAGGGATAGTTAGTGCAGTCTATAAATTTAGAACATTTAGTTTGAAGTCATAATAGGTTGAAAAGTAAGGATAAATGGTGTTCTCTACTCATCCATTAACTCTGTTGGATAAATCTTATATTTCTCCTCTCTATACCAGAATTTCTCTCTCATTTTTTCTATTTCTCTATTTAACTTTTCATAAAGTTGTTGTAACTTCAAATCCTTATATTTTCACTTTATGATAAATATTGAAAAAGTGACAAGTGAAATATAAACTCTTTTTTAAAAATGTAGTTAAAAAGTAGTTATTCAACCTATGGACTATATATATGGATAAATCTCATTATAAAAAAGACTTTACAACAACTAAACAATTTTTGGAGAGAAAAGATAGAAAATAAGAAGTGTAATTTTATTGAGGGTTAATACAAGAGTATTAACAAGACTTTGTAACACTCATGTTTTTTTTAATAAACATTATTTCTTATGTTTAGTTATTCACCCATCCGTGTTATTTCTTCATAGAAAAACATGTTTATATTTGAAATGTCATTATTCTAAATTTTTTTATAACATGTTAAAATAATTTAAATATGAGTTTATCTAATTATTTAACGCATTATTTCTTCTCTATTTTTTTAAAATTTCTATCTATCCTACTCAATATTCTTCTCTATATATTAGTTTATGTTTATAAAAGAAAAAACCAAAGAGTAATTTTGAATATATAGATTTGTAAATTTTAAATATTATGAAATTTTAAAGTTTCAATAAAGGGAAATTCCCATTAGAATATAGGAGGAACCTCTTTTACATTACTCCATTAATAGAAAATCCACATTTTATACCACATATAAACTATTCTGCCAATAGTTTTTGGTGCCCTCCATGGGGGATTATTTTGTGCTTTATGTAAAACCTAAAAAATAATTTTAGTTTTTATCACATGACTATCCTCAGAGTTCAAGTACCCATTCCCGATTCAAGTCTTCATTGTATATAATAAACACAAAAATATATTTATTTTGACCTCCAAACATGGACTTGGGATAATAAAACTAGCCCTATTAAGTTATATAAAGTTGTAATTAAATAATAAGAATAAAAATATCATGTTGACCTCCATTAAAGAGACATAATAGATACCAATATAAAAATAAAACCAAGAGAGTTCATGAAAAAATCTATCTAAAGAGTTATTAAACTACTTCTTACTTTGAGACATCAATACTTTTCTCTCATGCTAGTTGAAACAAAGTTAACAAGGCCAAGTAAAAGAGAAGGTAATTCTAATCCCATTTTTCACTTTTAATAAAATATTAACTTTAAATTATGTATATAAATTATTTCAAATAAAAATATAGTACTATTAAAATATGAAAATACATCAACCAATCTATAAAACCCGAATTGAAGAGTTGAAACCAAAACCATTAGAGAATTAGTTATCTTTAGAAATGTAATATATCAAGTTATAAATTTTATTATAATGGATGTGGTAACATGGGGACCATATATAGATCAAATTTCCCTTGGTATAAAATTACAACATATGCTAAAAGTATCAATAAATAATATTTTAAATTCATTAGTGGTGGAAAATAACACCTAGGTGGTCATATTTATACTTCCATTGAATCAAGAAACATTATGGGTGTTTAATAGGAAGACGTAGTAGTCATAATATTTATTGAAAATATATACAATGGGGTATAAAAGTGGTTTTGGCAACTCTCCACTGATTATATCAATAACTAAGATTTGACAAAAATAAATTTTGAAAATTGTTACAATCCGGCTAATGATTCACATGCACTTATCATTGAATTGACATAAATGAAAAAGTAAGATAATAATACCATGGGGGATTTCATTGTAAATTTATATAAACTACTAAATAAAATTTAAATTGTCGTAAAATCTATAGCTGAAAATCATAAATGTTTATTAAAAAATGCCCAACTACCTCAAGTAGTATTCTTGTTGAGAATAAATCGAGTTGATAATTTTTAACAAGCCCAAATATTAGCCACTAAAGTTGAATATTATTTGATTATGAAATTAACATTAAATAAATATTTGAAAAAATTAAAAGGATGAACTTTAAATAAGAATTCAATTGATAAGTTAATTTAGAAAATGACTAATGACATTATTTCTCTAAATAAACAATTAACTCAAAAATCAATAGCTCCACTATATAAAGATATTACTATAAGTAATTTTGTGCCACATTATAATCATCCTCACCTACAATTTACACAAAAAAATATTTTCATAAAATCTCTTAAAATTAAAATACTCCTATAAAGGAAATACTTGAAGTAGAATAAGTATATGAATATGAGGAAGACAAAACTAAATAAAAATAATTATGTTTAACATTTTTAAACATAAAACAACCTGATGGTGACTCCCATAATGGGTATATAGTATATGAATCTAATGAACATGATTGTGATAATACCGTTGGTGATAAAAATGAGAAACATTTATTGTTTTTATTAGGTCAAAAAATCATATTTAATTTACCAATAAAAATGAAGAGGTTCAAAATTCTATGGAATAAGAGAAATATAAGAACAAATAATTTTTCAAAACACCTCTCAAAAAATTCATCCTTTCCCAATTTAATCTGATACTCAAAATGAAGAAAAGATAATCAATCAGAAAAAATGTATGCACATCATCCAAAATTCATATTGTTGTTAATACAAAGTCTAGTGACACATTTAGAAATGAAATACATTTTGAAGTGACATCCATTGATTGTTTACTTACTTTTGATAGCATTTACCATGTAAAAAAAATCCAAAATATAAATTCCCCAAATAAAATATTTATGGTCTAACCCTAACTAGTTAGATTGATTTATTAGGATTATTAAAATTAAAAATCCTAATACATTTAGATGTATGTCTAAGGAATACTTGAAACACCTAAAAATCCAAATTATCATAATTTTATGGTAGCTTCTGCGTTAACATGTAGAAAACTTAAACCATTTTATATCTTTCTATATTTTAGAGGATCCAAAATGTGTAATTATATTATTGGTACTAGAGATTCATATATTATTATTCATGTGAAATTTTATCATGCACTAGGCCTCACATATGCCATAAAATTTATTAAATGTTACTCAATGGATACAAAACAAATATTTCTTGCAGGATAGATTAAATATTCTGAAGTAGCCTTGGTAACCTTCTTGCCAAAAAGAATTAAAATTACCATTCTTGTTGTGCACATTCATAAAAATTCTATCATATTTTCTGGAAGTAATCTATGTAGAAATTTGGGTGGATAAATTCAAATGGACTTGTCTGATGCAATGATTTGGTTAAAAGAGTCAATGAATGACTTGAGCCTAAATTTAAAAACAAGGTTCATAATACAAAATTAGAATATCCTCTTCCTAATATATTATATTAAGACACATGGATACTAAATTGCATGATGATGTTATAATATGATACAAATATCCTTGAATTAATTAAAAGTGTTCATGATGATTTGTGGATTCTTGAATTTTATTGCAACTACTATTCATTTGGTTTAGCTATTGGAGTAGTTTTTATCTCACCAATTGATGAAGTATTCTAATTTTTCTATAAAATAAAATTAAAATGAACAAATAATAATGTATAATATGTAGCTTTTATTTTAGGTCTAAAAAATGTAGATGAAATGGGAACTAATAATATTAAATCTCAAGGTGATGTTGAGCTGGTTTTGAAATAGGTAAGAGACAAATACCAAGTGATAAATGATCATTTTAAACACTACCACAATAGAATATAGGATTGAATTTACATGTTTGAATCAATATCCATAGTGGAAATTCTTAGAGGATAAAATACAAAAATTGATGGATTGTTTGTTTCTATATATTTTTTAATTCCTCACCTAGTTTATTGATAAATATAAGTACATAAATGAATTGGTATATAGACCTACTTTACCTGATAATTATAATCTATGACAGGTATTTAAAAATGATATGTAAATTATCTATTTCTTTGAAAACTAGGATAAGTTCATAAATATACATTTTGAAGGTTGTACCTTAACTTATAAAGAATCATAATGTCAAACTAAGGAAATAAATATTGAATATTCTTCTTTATTTAAACTTTATGAAGGAACCAAAATCCAAGATGAATAAGAATAAGATGGAGTAATCTAGATAAAGGGGAATAATATTCCAAAGTGATTGGTTTATTTTTAATTCTTTTTTGATTAACATGAAAAATATATCAAAAATAAAATTTAAGAAGAACCTGCCAATTAATTAAAAGTTGAAAAAGTGAATATTGATACTTATGAAGTATCCATGAATTTCAACATTGGTAGATGTTATTTGGAATAAGAAAGGAACAAATTCAAATATATATTTAAATCATATAAAGATATATTTTCATAGTTTTATTATGCTCTCAAATGTTTTCAAACAAAAAAATGATACATAGTATTCCACTAAAATCTAAAGCTAATCCATATAGGTAGAAACAAAGGCATTTTAATCCAAATATTTTTTGGATTAGTTTTACTTAGATTAAAAAATTATTGATGCATACATCATATTCCCTATCCTTCATTATACTTCAATCTCCAATATTGTGCCTTTTTGAAATAAAAGTGGTAAAATTAGGATTTGTGTTGATTTTCAAAATCTAAATCAAGAATTATTGAAATTTAATCACCTATTACCAATCATGTTCTAGATCCTATGAGAAGTTACAAGTTATGAAATGTTATCTATGTATTATGGTTTTCCTAGTTATAATCGAATTAAAGTTTCTATAGAAGATCAAATTAAAAAAACTTTCACAACATCTTGGGAAAAAATTTCATATAGAAGGATGCATTTCAATCTCATCAATTCAAGTGAAAATTTTCAATGGGTAATGGATTTAGATTTCCTTTATATAAAAAAATAAGATAATAGTGGTGTATCTCGATGATCTAATTTTTTTCTCAAAAATATGAGAATATTATTATGATCATTTAGAAATAGTGTTTAAAGTATGCATAACTCATATAATTTCATTGAATCCCAAATTATATATTCCCACAAGTACACTTGGTGTTCACTCCTTATGAAAATTGAACTTCTCGAAGAGATTCATACTATATTTTAAGTGAGTAGAAAAAAATATTACCAATGTGATGAGAGGTAAAGCTAAGTTCTATTGGAATAAAAAAGTAAATAATAATTTTAAATAATTAATGAATGACATTACTCAGTCACCTCTCTTACATTCCTTGAATTCAAGAAACATTTCATCGTTTATTACTATTCATCAAAACATAATTTATCAACCAATTTAGTTTATAATAATGATGGAGTTGAATTTAATATTGATTTCATGAACCATTATTTGAATAATCATGAGATAATATATTAATCCATTTAAAAATATGATTACATTATTATCAAAGGAGTAAAATAATTTAGGTATTACACCCTAAATTTTATCTATGTTATAAAGGTTCTTGACATAGTTATGAAATTTATTTTGACATATTAGGATATTGGATCTAAGAAAGGAGGTTGGATTATGAAGGTATAATAATATGGTATATAAAAAAGTCTCAATAAGTTTATGTGATGTATAGTGAAGTGTAAAAATCATTTCAAAATAAAATAATGATGAGTGAGAAGTTTAATTAATAAAATAAACATCTTTGAAACTGAAAGCATACCACTGGTAGTATTTATAAGTTTAGCTGATAAATGGTACTTATACATTGATTACTTCCTAACTAATAGGTAGTTTAATTATAAATTTAATTCTAACCCAAAAAGGATAGTAAAATTCAGAGCAACTGGTTATGTTATATGGAACAATACTATCTTTGAGAAAAGTATTGATGGATTCTTCATAAGATGTGTTGGAAAAGAACAAAAGAATATAACTATCAAATATTTTCATAGATAAAAATGTGGTGTAAATTTATTAACACCTATTAAAACTCATAAAATATTAATGATACATTATTATTGGCCTACGCTATTCAAAGATGCTCAAAATTGGGTCATGAAATGTGAAGCATTATAATAGTTTGTTGGTAGACCTAAAGTTACAACTGTCTTACTTAATCATATGGTGATTGTGTATCCACTTAAAATATAGGGGTTATAATTCATCATAACATTGAATCTAGATTTAAGTGCATATTATACACATGTTATTACATCCAAACAAATGACTTTTGAATCATTATGTAATGTCATCAACGAAAACATTCTTGTAAGGCATGAAATTAAAAAAAATATTGCAACTAATAATGACTCAAAATTTTCTTATTTTAAGCTCATAATTTTTATTTTTGAGATAGTATTTCTTTGTCACACCTATCTATCAATTATTCATAAGGAAATGGTTAAGTCAAATCAAGTAACAATTTATTTTTTTTACTATCATTGTCAAATTTGTGGATGAAAATAGTAATAAATAGCATAAAAAATTATATGATGCATTTTGGGTAGACTATATCACACCAAAAATAGTTATTGAAATGTATCCTTTTAAGTTGTTATACAGAAAAATGTTAAAATGTACATTTCCTTAGAGTTTTCTACACTATAGTTAGCCAAAGTAATTTAAAATGAAAAAAATGAGATTTCACATGATAAAAGAATCATGTATTTTAAATATTTATAATAATAAGAGTAATATTTAATACCAATATTGTTGAACAAAAAAGGAAAGTTAAAGATATTTTTGACAAGAAAACTAGAAAGAGAGATTTTTAGATTGGTGATCTTGTTTTGTTATGGGATAAAAAAAGAGAACTAAAAGGTCATGGAATGTTTTATTCTTTATGGATAGGTCCTTTTATGGTTTAAAATGTTTGTGGAGATGACACATACAGCTAGGTTTCTCAAGACAATACACTTCCACTTCCTTATAGTAGGAATTATTTTAAACATTATTTTCAGTGAAAGCAGGTTCTCCCATACATGTACATATGTGAGATATATTTTTGTGTGTGTTTCTTTTCTTGTTTTTTCATGATTTATGCATTAATTTTGGTCATGTGTCATGTTGATACTTTATGTATTACTTTGAAATTACGTTGAGATAGTTGTTTGACACTATAAACCAATATATAAAATAACTTATCTATGACATAAGAAATTTTAAGGACATTTTTTGACCCTTAAGAATAATTTTATAGCAACTATTTTCATTAAAAAATGGATTACTTGAAACTACCTAATTTTTGCAATAATGCATATACTAATTTGAAATGATGAATTTTAATTATTGAAACTTAGTTGAATTTTAATATTTTAATTTATTTACAATTTTTTTTTAAATTCTCAAGAACTTGCAAAACTTTATTAAGTTATATAGGTACCCAATATAGCCAAAATACATAAACAACAAAAAAAATTGTTCAGTTCTCCTAAGTCTCCAATCCTCCAGATAATGAAGAGTTCTATCTATTCCTCGAGTACCAAAAGTACCACAAATCCCTATAAACTTAGAATAGAGTTGTTTTTTTAATCTAAATATATTTTTATAAGAGCCTTTGCATCCATGGTGAAGTCAAATAAATACCATTACTTCTATTAAAACTTGAACTCACTAAAATACTTGAAACTATGGAATATTTTAAAACTACAATGTTTAAAAAAAAATAGTAAATTTATTTATCAGTATCTAAAAAGCCCAAAAATAATTGGAGGCATATTTTTGAAATAAAAAAGAAACTTAAAAGTGGATATACATTAAATTTAAGGTTTATATTTTCCTATAAGACTTTCAAATTATTCTACTATTGTGTTTGGCAACATAAAAAACCTCTTGATTCTCCATTTGTACTTAGAATTTTGATATTTTATCCTTGCAAGGTTCGTTACTCTTTCATTTTCATTTCAATTTTATTCCATGTATTTTACTTCATCTTCATTACCATTTATAGTTTAAATTTTTGCACCTCATTTTCCCTCCACATTCCTCACCTTCAATATATTTTTTTCTCTCCTATAAACCTAAATAATTTCAGCTTTTAAGTGATTTAAATCCTTCCTCATAAAATCCTAGTTTTTATTTTGTAAAATTTTACATATCATATTTTTGAAGTGTTCTAGGTACTTAAAAGTTGCAAGTTTCTCAAACATAGTCTAGAACAACTTATGAAGAGATTTTTCAATATTTTTAAGACCATTGTGGCCCAATATCCATGGTAACATAAACATTTCCTATCTCTTGAATTTACCATTATAAGTTTTAGATTGCTTGTTGAAATTTATTTTTTCATATCCCAAATGTAAAAATGAAATTCAAATATATGTTATGAATCTATTTATACCCTAGAAACAAAAATTTCAAAAATCATATATAGTAAAATAGATCATATAGATATTGAAGAATTATAGGAAATAATGGAAGATGAGAAAAGAACCAGATTGGGACAATGCATCTTTGACAATGGACTTACATACACTACTAGTTTTCGCACTTCCATTTAGTATGTAAACCTAGTGATGGAATGTACAAAATTATATGACCTATAATAGAGGGAAATCAGGGTTATTATTTATGTATTGATAGATAAGCTTGATGGTATTTTAATCAATGCAACACTTTACATACAAAATCATGATGTTACAATGGATATGAACAAGCATGTTGCACTAAATTACTTGAATCATAATATTGAAAATTTACTAAACATGATAATCAAACTTATCTCAGGAAGAAGAGAAAAGAACCCTCAAAAACTCCCTAAAATCTTAATGAGGGGAGAATTTCATAAATAATTATTTGACATTATAAGTCTATCAAACAAAGTTATGTGTAATTTTAATAATTTATTTTTATATGAATGGATGTGGATATATATCAATATTATTTGTTTGTGAAAATACTACATTGAGTAGGGAGAAGTGATTACTAAAAGTATTCATGATCAATTAAATAAGATTGAATCAATCTAGTCTTTCTATATGGCTTATATTTGATAAATTTCATTGTTGATTTTAGGCCATGGCTAGGACTAAATATGGGAGGATAATATTTTACAAATAAATCCATATATGATAATTTTCCTCAACTCACTTTGGATTAAAGAAATAAACACATTAGATGAGTGAATTGCGATTTCAATATGCTATTAGTAAGGACTATTGAAGGTATTATGGTAACATGGACCTCAAACAAGAATGTTGCTTTGGTTAATAAATATGGAATCTACTTCATACCATTTATAAAATTAACATACATTAGTGTCAAGGGATTCATGGGAATGCCATTTAAATTTATAAAATATGCAAGTGATAATATCATAATTATTAAATTTTGAAAATAATTGAGTGAAGTTTATAAAAATTACAATGAAAATCTTGTGGGAGGAATTTCATTTCTTTTTGGTCTAAGTTAATATATGTGTAAGTCAACTCAAGATGAATCTAATATTGAGAAGTGCACACTTGAATTTTTTTATGAAAATGCATAACAAAAGAGTTCCTTTTGATAGAAATAACTTCATGAAGAATAATCCCAAACTTGATCTTGGTTATTTGCATATACTAGAATTTGAGGACTACTAGGAAGACCTTAAATATGAGTTTGAAGTAATAAAAATAGATTATTCAAGATTGAACCTAGAAAATATGAAGGCATTTAGACTTTTATCAGTCATTAAAGGAATAATTGATGATGGTTTAGATTTTATTGATCTCCATTTTTAAAAAGTTCTTCTTGTACCCTTGCCATTAATTGATTGTCCAATTAAAAATTCATAATATTTGAAATAATTCATTAAGATTATTTTGGAAAGATAAAAGTATTGGTTTAAAAATAAACTAATTGATTAGACATGTGAATAAATCTAAAAAGATGTTGAAACTTCCAAACATCACTAAAAAATAAAATTAGTACATGGGACTCAACCATCCAAGACCAAAGGTATATTAATGAGACCATGTCTGAGAAAATTAGTAGGTGGTGGAAATGATAGAGAGGATCCAACTAAGAATAAATTAACATATAAAAATTAATGAGATGAACCTTAAAAGAGACCTCTAAATCTATTTATCAAGAGTCTTTCAATATCTTCTTCTGCTTCTTCAAGGGAAGTTCCTTCCCAAAAAGAATTAGATCCTTTTTTGTTAATTTATAACACATCACAATAGTATATTGATTCTGACTTAAATTTGACACAAGTTCCTCTTAAATATTTGATTTATCTCACACAAAATCCTTCATCCCTTCATGTTCCCATTATATTTCCACCTTGTGCTCCATATCCATTTCATGTTTTACCTCCACCTCTACCTCCTTTACCAACTCTAAAAAGCTTACTATTTAAGGAGATCCTACAAGTGATTCTCAGTGGTATTTCTCTCTTGTTATCTCAACTAAGGTTCAAGACACCCAATCTTTTATTTCTTTAGGAACTCAATTTTTTCCTTTGTTTCACCAAATGATAAATAGAAAGAGGAAAAATATAGTTAAGATCTTGTTGCTTTTGAATTTGATGTTGCAGCTAATATTTTTCAAATCCCACCACCCAAAGAGGTAAAGAATAATTTATGATTTATATAAAAACCTTTATGTGAATAATTTTTTGAGATTACCAAATCTATATCTAATAAAATTGAAGAGGATATGACTCAAATAGATTATAATATGTTATGAATACCCGTCATAGAATCAATTCATAAAGGATATATCTAAAACTTCTAAGTTTATGCAATAAAATTGGTTTAAATAAATAAATGAAAATAAACTCGAGAATAACTTGAAGATCATGTGAATCCACTCTCAGCATATATAAAAACATTCATGAGTCAAGATAATGTTCCCATGGATTATGTCATTAGTTATATTCCTATTAAACATATTGATAACAATTGAATTGAAAAAATTAAAAAATATAATAACTATGGGAGAGTTATGGAAAATTTGGTTGAACATCTTGTTGTTAATGGGATAAAATTCATTGATGAATTAAGAACATATAGACTTCTAAGAGAATATAAAACCAATCCTGTAGAAGAAATGAAAACAATACCAAAATAGAGTGGATTGTTAAATAATATAGTCAGGTAATTAAAGGATATGGCTTATTCTAATGGGAACATCATTGTATCTAAATATGTTTTTAGCAAATGAGAAGACAATCTATCATTTGTATGGTTTCAACTGTTTAATGAAAAATTAGTATTATGGAATAATATTCAAAAGATTTTCAAAATTATAGTAAAATTTATGATGAAATCAAGACATAAATATCTATAGGTAGTATGTCAATCCACTACGAGTTGATAAGAAATGAATATATTACTCTATTCATAGTTGTAAAAATAAAAAAGCAATTTTCAAATAATTATCAAATAAGAATTATTTAGTGAGAATAACTCCACTTTTAATTATTAAATATAATATAAGTGTTCCAAAAAAATTTAATAAAAATGAAGTAATGATTGAATCGATTGTTAGGAATGGTAAGGCACCCGAATCCTAGAATCTGAAGTGTTGGTAATAAAATATCACAAGGGAAGTTGTAGAAATGATATGAAAAAATAATTTAGATCATATATATTATTCAAAAATGAAACATAATGAAGCATGCTAGTACAAAGGAAGGCACTTGATTATATAGTCAAGGCAAAATACTAAAATAGCTAAACTAGCCAATGTGGGATAAATCTTCACATAGGAAAAACTAACTAGATGATGAAATAGATAGCCAAGACACTATAAAAATGTGATAAAAATACATGAAACATATACTCTAACATCCCCTCTCAAGTAAATCTAGGGTATAATAAAAGATAAAAAATAAATAATGCCATATCCATAGTATGATTACCAATAACAAGGCATGATAAGGTACTCATCTATAATATGTATCCATGAAAATAAGATGGAAGATGTCCTATGAACAACCCCCAAGTTAAAATTATAAAATTCCAAGAATCTCATGTAACTAAATTAAATGAGGTGATGCAAAAGGATTCGTAAATATGTCTGCAAATTGATGTTGAGTCAGAATGTATTTCAAGCTAAGAACACCATCCTAAATTTGTTGATGAATGAAGTGCATATGTACCTCAATGTTAATTCTTTGTTGATGCTCTAATGGGTTATAAGATATATGAATTTCACTTTGGTTGTCACATGAAAGTATATTAGATGAATCTTACATGAAGCCAAAATCTATCAATAACTAACAAAGCAAAGAAATCCTGATGACTCATTGTGACTACTACCCTTTACTTAGCCTCTAAAAATTAAATTGAAAATAGCCTACTAATTTTTTCTCAACTTAATAATAGTTGAAGAACTAAGATAAAATATGTAGCCATAGGTGGAATGTCTATCATCAAGTTAACCTACTCAATTTGAATCATTATATATAACCAATTGAGTAGAACCCCTAGTGTAGTGTAACACAAAATGAGTAGTGCCTCACAAATATCTCAAAATCCTCTTGGTATCCTATCAATGATTATCATGAGGGTCATGTGAAAACTAGAGATAATTATAACTACAAATGAAATATTAGGGTGAGTATCAGTCAAATACATAAGACTCTTACCCATCTACCTATATAATGTAGGATTATAAAGTGGAGTAGCACAAGAGGAAGTGAGAGTCACTCTAGAATAAAAAGGATAAGGACTTGGATTGAAATTAGCCATGCCAAAATGGTAAAGAACATCAAGGGTATACTTCTCCTAACTCAAATAGATCCCTATATTTGACTGTGAAATTTGTAAACCAAATAAGAAATGCAAAAGATAAAGATATGTCATGTCAACTATGTTGAAAGTGCCTTCTAAATAGTATAAATATTAGATAAGGAGTTTCTTGTGATAAGCATATCATTAACATATGAGATCATAATAATAATGTCCTCTCCAATACATTGAATATAAATTGTTGGATCAGAGTGGTAGTGAATGAAGCAAGTGGAGAGAATAAATTAGTCCATCTTCTCGTACCAAGATCAAGGAGCCTATTTGAGATCATAAAGAGACCTCATAAGAGTAGAATCATGAACAAACCCAACATGATGCTACATATATATTTACTCATCAAAATCTCCATGTAAGTAAATACTCTTAATATCCATCTCATATACTACCCAACCTTGTGATGCAGTAAGAGAAAATGCAAGGAAAATACATTCCATCTTGGAAAAGGGAACAAAAGTCTCATAATAGTGAATGCATTAACTTGTAAGAATCCCTTTGCAATAAGACATGCCTTATACTTGTCAATGGACCCATTAGCTACATACTTAGTGCAGTAAATCCACTTTAACAGAACAATATTTCTTCCTTTACAAAGAGAGACCATATCCCAAGTGAAATTATTCATCAATCAAGGCTCACAAATCAAGGCTCCCAAAGACTAAAAAAAAAGACATGAGGATTGGTTCTAGACCAAGCCCACTCTAGATTCATATGCTTAAGTTCATGATGTGGTGTAAAATTATAAATGTAGTTTACATAATTAATTACCTCTACCCTATAGATATGAGGTAAATATCATGAATTGATAATGTAGTTAGACATTTCCTTTAGAGTTTGGTTACTCATTTATGCTAAGCCATTATACTGTGAAGTATCTGAAATAGAATGTTGATGAACAATACCATGGGCTGCTAAAAAATTAGTGAAATCTCAACTAAAGTACTCCCCCCCATTATTTATATGAATATTTTTGATGTAACTCAATGAATATTTTTATATCATTTTAGACAAAAGATTTAAAGACTTTGAAGTGAACAAATACATCGCTCTTATACTTAAGGAAATAAACCTAAGGACACATTGAGAAATTATCAATGAAATTAAGTGCATACTTAACTCCATTAGAAGGAGTAGTAAAGACCATCAAATCATTGTGTAGAAGCTCAAGTGGTAAAGAATATCAAATGTACATAACCTTACAAAATGATTCCTAGTTTTATTTTCCCAAATCATAACTTGGGCAAACTTCATCAAGACATGAAATTGTAGGAAGACCCTCTACCATACTGTGAGTGTTAAAATCATTAAAATATCTATAGTTTAGGTTACCAAATTTCTTATGCCAAATATGAATCTTAAAATCTACATGAGAAATTAAACACATATTTAAAGGAAGAGTATCATTAAAACCCTCAAAATAGTATAGTCAAGAACTATGATCAATAACACATTGTCTAGTGAGTGTGTGTAGATCTAATAAAGCTCAAACTTTAGCACCTTGTGGTATAAAAGTCACTATCTTTCCCTGACCAAATGGTAAATCTGATACATTAAAATTAGATTGGTGCTAATGTATAGAACATATAATTCATCATTAATGTAGACAACATCTATATATATGTCACCATTAAGATTAATATAAATTAAGGAATAATCTCCAAATTCAATGTTAGAATTGAAAATTAGACCAAGTGATATAAAGTACTCCTTGGTAGAAGTGATATGGTGTGATGCACTAGAATATAGAGCCCAACTTTATAAAATAGGTAATTGTGATCTCCCAACAACATTAAGTGCTTTTCCATGCTCATGAGATGGAAAAAGAGTGGAGATATAAATATTGTGTTTTATAATGGCATCCTTTAAGGATTTCATTCTCTTGAGACACCTAGACTCTTCATGACCAGTCCCCTAACAATAGGAGCAAGATAGGTTAGACTTATTCTTGGATTTAGAAGATGATTTGGATTTAGATGAAATAATGTTGGGCTTAGGTATATTTTAAGGTAGAGGAAGAGTTTTATTCTTCTTACCCTTAGATTTTACCTTAGAATTTGGATGTGAGGCCACTAATGCTTCTTCGAGAGGTCAAAAACTCAAGGTGAGGAAATTTGGATTCCTCGCTAGTGAGTCTCTCATAAAATAACTCTAAATCTGGTACTTTGAATGTGGTACCTAATGCATCCATAATAGAAAAAAGGTAGAATCAAAGATTCAGAATGGCCACTCAACTTATAAAATCAAGTACACACACTCTTCTTCCTTTTTATCTTGTCCACTCCCCTTTAACTATGTCAACAAATACTTAAACTTTGTGAGGTAGTCTACAATGGAATCAAAGTCATATAGATTTAGTGAAGTTAGGTCCACTTCAAGATGCATCACTCTCAATTGATCTACTTTCCCACATAAACTCTTTAAATTAGTCCATATTTTTAATGTATAATCACAAGCATCAACATGAAATAATAGACTATCACTCATATATCCCCCAATCAATACCATACATTCTTCAAACTTATATTGATGATGAAAATTTTAAAATTCATATGTGAATTGTGGTTATGTTTTTTTTAATTAGGGACCATAATATTTTTCACTTTATAATTGTTTCCATTTGAAGTCTCCATGTGTGGTAATTATGTGTTGTCAAAGGATCATAATGGTCAACATGAGAATTATAATCCATGATAACTAATCACCAAGTGTATAAATAATGTAATGTGTGCACAAAATCAACACCAAAATACCCTTGAAAAAGATTGTATTATAGGATCCCCTGAATTTGGAATTTATAAAAAATGGTGTATTTTTACAATATAATGACACCAATGGATAGAGAATCTAAAAATTGAACAATTGAAAAAAATATAACTCCAATATAAGTTATGTTTTAAAAGTTACAAGTGTTATGATTTATCATAAAATGGGTCAAAACAATTAAAAACACTACAAATAGATTTTAGTGATTAAAATGAAAAAGAACATAGTCATCCAACCACTCATTGGAATTGTATTAAACCATAGACTAAAAAATGCCAACAAACACAAGTAAAGATCCTCCTAGTTAATGCTATACTTGTCCAAGAAAATTGTGCTTCCACTTGAGGAAAAAATTTAGCCTTTTAAAATTAAAAAGAGAATAGAGAGATAGTTTTGAGAAGAGAAAAAATAAAATAATGTTGTTTTTAGCACTAGATCTCCCAAAAGTAGTTCTAACTCAACAGAAAAGGATCCAATGACAAGTTTTCTTCAAATATGATGAAACATTTGAAATGAAAGATGGTGCCAATGTAGAAAAGGATTCCTCAGTTAGAAAACTCAATGTAATAGACCAAAAAAATTTAAAATGCCAAAGTTGATGGTTTAATACCTTTTTCTCACAAGCAAATTCAACACAGGTCTTTTTCAATTGTTGAGTGAAGATGGCTTGGCAGATCAATGCATAGAAGGTAGAATATGAGGCCAAAGTTAGAATTTCAATGGTATATAGGAAAAAATCAACACAATAGTGATATTACAAACAAAAAATTTAAAGTAAGATTGAAAATGTATCAAAAAAATTAGCTTAAAAATAATCTAGATACTTATGCAAATTTGAAAGGTGCCAAAGTTAAAATTTCAATGCCACTTGCTAGTAGACAAGAAGATCTCAAACGCTACTCAAATTTTTAATGTCAACCTCAAATTTGAAAATTAAACCTTTGTAGATCTCAAATTTGAAATTCCAACATCTGCATATCTCAAATTTACAGTGCCAATATTTGTAGATCTCAAATTTACAATGCTAACCTTAAATTATCTTTAAAACTAAAAAATCACAAAAGCGCCAAGCTCCACTATTTCAATCCAATGCCTATCACGACACTTTTATCTAAAATAAGAAGAAGAGATAAAAAAAATAATTGAAAAATAATAAACTTGAGGACATTGAAGCTAAACCAAATGTTAATCCTTCATTTCAACACCTAGCTTCCAAATCTAAAATACCACATTTGGATCTCTAAAAAAATTCTTCTTTGCAATTCTAGTCTCTCTCACATCTTATTTTCTAATGGAATGCTCCACATTAGTATATATATGTATCCTCTCCTCTTCTCAGCTTTCTTCATTTCTTCAGAAGTAACAAAACCTTCAAAAAATAACAAAATCTTCAATTTTTTTAAAAAGTTAAAAAAGGGGAACAAAAGGGCACCAGGATCTCCTCCATATATGTCTCTTCTATGCTTCATAAAAATCATAAGGTAAGAAGCATCAACAAGAGGAAAGTTTAATAAATTATCTGAATTGAAATATTAGGAATGCTTACAACTTATTCAAGGCTCTGGTACCATGTTAGGAATGGTAAAGGTAGTCTAACGCTATAATCTGAAGTGTTGAAAATAAAACATCACAAAGGAAACTACAAATATGATATGAAAAAATAAGGTAAATCATATATATTATTCATAAAAGAAGCATAATGAACCATGTTAGTATAAATAAATGCACTTTCTTATATCGGTAAGGTGAAACATATAACTAGCTAAACTGGCTAATGTGGGATAAATCCTCACATAGGACAAACTCAATAGATGAGGAAATAAATAGCTAAGTCACTATCAAATGTGATAAATACACATGAAAAACATACTATAATAACTATGATCACTTGGATGAGACAATTATCAAACATGACCATTCAAAAATAGTAAGAGATAGGCTCTTAGTCCATAAATTCATAACATTAAAATTGAATTCATCATAGGGTTAAGAACAAGGACAAATGGTGGCTTTTACTTGAGCATTAACTTAGTTGAAAAAATATTCTATTTATCCTTTTCTTATTGTATTGATCTCTCGCACTTCTTCTATTTATTCATTATACTTTTCATAAAGTTGTTTTATCTTCAACTCTTTATATTTTCAATTTATGAGACATTTCAAAAAAGTGATGAGTGAAATAGAAACTCTTTTTTTCAGAAAATTAGTTACATGTAGTTGTGAGATAGTTATTGAACTTATAAAATATAAATATGGATGTCTCTCATTATAAACAATATATTTTGACAAGTTAATATTTTTTGAGATGAAAGAAAGAAAATAATCAGGTGTGTATTTTTATTTAGGGTTAATACAATAAAATTTAAAGGATCTTTTACCTTTCATGTTCTTGTTGAATGAGCATTATTTCTTATTTTTAAAATGTCATTACATCCATGTTATTTATTTATAAAAAAATATGTTTATAGATTAAATGTCATTATTTAAAATGTATTCCAATGTGTTGAAATAGTTGAAAGCTGTATTTATTCAATTATTGAATGCCCCATTTATTCTCTATTTTTATTTCTTTTCTATTTCTCGTATTCAATATTTTTCTATATGATTTTTTTTAATTCATTAAAAAAACCCCTAAAATATATATGTGTCTGTGTACATACATACATACATGCTTGTATGTGTGTGTGTGTGTACACACACACACACACACACACACACACACACACACACACACACACACACACACACACACGCACACGCACACGCACACGCACACGCACACGCACACGCACACGCACATGAACACGCACACGCACACGCACACGCGCACGCACGCACGCACACACACACGCACATTCCTTTTCTAGCACTTTTTATATTTAAATTAAGGGATCCTCCCCTAAAAATACAGAAGGAACCTATTTTCACTTACATTGTTGACACATAACTCAATTTTTTACAATGTACAAAATATTCTACCAATAAATTATAAATGATTCATTAATTTCTCTAAAATACTTATAATGCTCAACATATTTTTATTAATATTTAATTCTAGATGTTTTTAAAATAATCTCTAGATGCCTAAATGCACTAACAGTTTATTTATTTATAGAATAAATGATTTAAAATTGGGATTTTATTGGCTAATCAATCACATAAAATAGTCAAAAAAGAAAAAAAATGATGGGGCCACAAACCACTTTTACATCCTTTTTTACTATAAAAACACAAAAACCTATAAAAATATTGAATATATATCTCAGACTTAAAATTGTACTTGGTATGTTTATAAGAAGACCACCATCTGATTGAAAAATTGGGGAGGAAAAAGGGAGGCTAGATAAGAATTGGGGACACAAGACAAAACCATAAAATGTACCAATAATACCGAGTTTGAAAAAATAGTTGACAAACACATAAGAACCTTAGAATCATATAATTTAATTGTTATTAAATCCATAGAGACATTTTTTAGGTGTCTACAACCACCAGATGTAGATATGTTAAAATGATAATGCTAGGACCATATGGACACTCCTATTTGATTGTCACAATGTTATAAAAGTCTCAAATATAGATGGTAACCTATGATATAATTTATTGAGCATGTTCATTTTCCATTTTCTTTAATTTCATGTGATTAAACTAATTTCCTCTTAAAATTTACAAATCATGCATGGATGATTTAGTTTTAGGGATCTGCATAATAATGTTAGATAAATGAAGACGTCATATCTATATTTTCTAGTTTTTTAAAACACTTAAAAATTATATAAATATTCATAACTAGAAATATTTCAATGAGATGCTCAAAAATAATGTTTGATTAAGGATTAAAAAAGTGTTTAATCATGTCTTATTACTCTTAACTCTTCAAAGGAACTAATCACTTGTCTATTTATATATGCCTAAATCCAAACATTGGGAAGATCTTTGCTCATGATACTTCCAATTGCTAGAATCAATAAATGAAAAAAGGGTTAGATGGGCCCTTACATTTTTTATTTTAAAAGGTTGTACAAGTTAAAAAATGAAGATTGCATAGATATTCAAAAAAAGAGAGAAGACCATATTGATGGTCTTGACACTGAGACTGTATAAATATAAAGATAATATGAAGACATTTCAAACTTCCAATTTTATGATAAAAATAAAGATAAAAAATGAAAATAAATAAATGTAATGTTTTTTATGTATATATGTATATATGTATGTGTGTGTGTGTGTCAATATATATATATATATATATATATATATATATATATATATATGTATATATATATATATATATATATATATATATATATATATATATATGTATGTATGTATGTATGTATGTATGTATGTATGTATGTATGTATGTATTTATATATAATACATACATACATCCACACACACACACACACACACACACACACACACATGAGGGGGATGGATGGAGCCTACTAATTTATTAACAATTATTTTATATATTTATATAATATTAATGGATATAATGTTACTCGGGTGCATTATGCTCACATTCCAAACAAAAAAATTGACTTAAAATGATTTAAAAAACCCTCTAATATATGTAATTAAAAAAATGAAAAAAATTGGAATAAAAAGTTGATATGTGCAACCTATAAAGTAATTTTAATTTTTCTCACATGACCATCCTTGGAGTTCAGGTACCCATTCTTCATTTGAGTCTTGATTAGATACAATAATAACAAGAAGATATTTCTTTTAACCTCCAAACATGATCTTCGGATGCCAAAAGTAGCCCTATTTAGTTATATAAAGTTGTAACTACATTAGAAGAATAAAAATATCATGTTGAGACAACCTAAAGAGGCATAAAACCTACAACTATAATAATAAAAGCAAGACAAGTCATGATCAAATTTGTCTAAATATTTACTCAATTACTTCTTGCTTTGAGACATCAATACTTTTCCCTTATACTAGATAAAAGAAAGTTTACAAGTTTGAGTAAAAAAGAAGGTAATTCTAATCCCATTTTTCAATTTTAATAAAATTTTGATTTTAAATTATGTCTAAAACTTGTTCAAAATAATAACATAGTAATTATAAAATATAAAAATACATCAACCAGTCCATAAATGTAACATCCCCATTGAGATCTACTAGAAAAATGTATTTTTTTAATTAACACATATTTAAAAGTATACTACAACCCAAGAATATAAAAAAGATAATTAAATTAATCATGAAAAATTATGATAATAGTTCATAATAAAATACAAGTAAATATCTCTAAATCATGAGAGTATGACAACTCAATAAAGAAAGTAATAATTACATTTTAAACATAACCAAATACATAATAATCAATTTCAATGTGAATCAATGGTAAATTTCAATTCTTTAATTTCAAATAAAATATTTTACAATGTATAACTAACATAATAAACTACCCCAGATCTTAGTTCCTAAAATTTAAGCGTCTATGGTAATCTCAAGTGTTGTCTCAATAAGTAGTACTATTGTGGGTAGGGAGATCATCATCCAAGCACTTTTCCACACCAATCATGGACCAATGATCCACTACACTATCCCATCAGGAAATGGCTCTCCCTTCATGTATGGGTAGATAGTTACAGTGAAAGAATCTAGAGAGACTAAATAGTATCCACGTGTTGTATGATTTATAACTAACTAAACATGCAATGTATCATAGAAAAGCATGATCTATTACAAGATACCACATATACATGTAAACCATACTCATAAATGATAATGTTTAACTAAAAATGACTTGGCTAAAGTTTTATAAATAGTAATATAAAATGATGTATACATCTATCAATTTTTTTTACACCACTTGATCCGATTATCTTTATTTTACATCGCAATGCTAGTAAGCTAGTGAAGTCCATCTCACTCCTCACACTACATTACAATGCAGATTGGTCAAACACAGTTCAACCATAAGATTCAATGACATATATCCTAATATAAAATCCAACCCACAACATGTTATATATAGGAATAATAACATGATACATTAATTCCATCTAACATATGCATAAATATTTCATTGTATTTTATCTCATATTAGAAATAATTTTTATCAACTTACCACCCAGGGAAACATATAAATTCGCTGTACATTTTAACAATAAAATTGGTTTCCAGTTCTCTACAGCCTATGGAAACCCATATTACCATATTTCAATGTTTTATATATAACTAATAATTTCAACTTACAATTCAATCAACTGTTTATGTAAACATTCATTTCAAATATTAACTAGAAAATTAGAACCCCTAATTATCCTGTAAACACAAAAGGTCTAGTTTATCTATTTGGTTTATATTTGGGGTTTAATAAGAAACCCTTTGCTAATATATTATTTAAATTATCTCATTTTTATAATTAATATGTATTTTGGGAAAATAAATTTAAATACTTCCAACTCCATGTAAAATAGTCATAACTTTAATTCAACATTCCACTAGTTGTGTTCCATATTAAAAAAGTCTAAAAGCTCTTTTTGTTTCATTTTTCAAGACAAAGAAGTAAACTTGTTCAACTTCAATTTACACATAAAAATGGATGAATTCATAGTTATAAATAAGAATTTAGTTTTAAAGCATTATTATTATACTTACAATTTATTAATACTAGTTTTATGCCTATCAGGGATTAAACGTAATTATAGGAGAGTTTTTAGATGAAAACCAATTCCAAAGTAGTTTATGAAACTCCATGAGTTTTTCTACAAGGATGTTTAATTAAAAATCATCTCACATCCTATCATTTCTCATTTATATTTCAAAGTTTAAACCTCATAGTTAAACCATTTAAGAATCATAATTTATTTATTTTTATATTCTTAGTCCATGGAAAATATAAAGTAAATAAGACAATTTTACAAAATTTAGATTGGTCATAGAAATTATTTAAAATATATCTAAGGAAAAAATTATAGAGATTTTTAAGATTTATTCCTTGTTCTACTCCATATGAATATAAAAGAAGATATATAGACACACACACACACACACACACACACAAAACCCATGGCTAAGCTTAGGAAATTTTGGCACCATTATATGTTGCCAGAATATCGATTAAATAAAATGATTGAAGACAAATTTGCATTGTTTATTGTTAAGTAGAATTCATATGGTGCAGATAGAGGGAAATATTAAAGAATTTCAATAATTTCATTTAGACACTAAAACATAGGTATAATGCCTAGTTGATTATTTATTATAATTGTATAATATTTGATACACTAACAATAAAACTAGAAGTAATAGATGATTGAAAGTAAAATAAACCCAAATCATATCTGTGATCACCCTCTATAAGATCACTGATCTTGTATTATCTTAAAACCTATTTTGATAAATTCATTTACATAGATTTTAAGATGTCAAGTATTCTCCAAAACTTCATCCTATTTTACTACATAATAAAAATATCCATGTAGCATGCTAGAAAAACTATGCAAAACTATTCAGATCGACACTTATTTAGACTAGCACCCATAAGAATATAGATTGACATCTGGGTTTGACTGAATATTTTTATACATATCCCAATTGTTATGACACCTTGAATAATTATTTCCACTAGATGGCTTACTAGTTTAAGTAAAATATAAATAATTCAATTAACTTCTATGTTTTAAAAGGATTCATACATAAACTATGTAGACATAATTTTTTTTGGACACCAAACTACATTGCAGGGAAGACCAACTTAAGAAGAAGTTCCAATAAAAAATATATTGCACTAAATCTATGTAAACTCTTTATGGCATTGGCATTATTCATAAATCTAGTCGACACCTTATGTAATAACTTTTACAAGATACATATGGCTGGTTGGAATTTAAGTAGAGTATATATACATTGTAATTAATTTGTGTGTTTTGTTTAAAATAATTTATGCATAGAATTGATTTTGATGCCAAATTCTAAAATATCTTATGGATGCTAAGCACCATAAAAATTACCATGTTTATTTATTGAGAAATTATATCATACTAGCCATATTAATTAGCTAAGTTTTTCTGTTAACTAAAATGAATCTTGATGCATGAGAATTCAAAATTCCCAAGTTGTTTGATGTTTGATAGTCTGAACTCAAAATTTAGTACAAAAATCTGAGGCAAAAGAATAACATGCAATAAGGAGGTATCATAGTTTTTATTGTAGATTTACTACATCTTTTCTGACCAGTGTATAATATAAATTTAAACTAGATAAATTCTACTTGTTTATGCATATAAACATTCACAAAATATTATCATAATTTACAATATACTTTTCTACCCAAACCCATTTCAGCAATGGTTTCTATGTTTTGGATCCAGATGTTATTATCTACTATTTGACAATGGTATTCCATCAACATAATAATGAATTTTAATACACCATTTACCATTAAAATTCCCCAGTTGATCCTCTGTGCCTCTTCATTCCACACCTCATTCTTTCTTCTCTCCTTTCCAATGCTTAAGGTAGCCTAAATCCCTTTCATGTCATCTCTTACATAGAACAATTGATGCTAAATTTTTCTTCTATCTTTTTGTTTTAGTTTTTATTTTAAATTTTACTAATTTTGGGCTCTTTTAATTATTTCTTATTTTTTAATATTTTACTTTAATTTTCTAATTTTAATGTTTTTCCCTCTTTTTATCTTTTTTTTTAATTAAAAAAATTCCCTTTTATATTTTATTATGAAATTTTAATATCATATTTAGACCATTTAGCATTTAATCATGTTTTGGTAATTTAATGGAAAATAATAAATCATAACCCAAATTTAAATTTTACCTTAATTAAACTTGCCTCTAGAATAATAATGACCCACTAGGCTACCCACATAAGGAATTTTTATTCCTATAGTTTACCTACTCAAGCAAGCATAGAAATTAATAATTTAAATAGACACCAAATCAATCACTTTTTAAATTCATCTCTAATATGACTAATTATTTTTATGTGTGCAAGGTTTTGCTAGCGCTCTATCGAGCAACGATGTCTCCATCTACACCACCCTCTCTGATGATGCTCTCCCTCTAGTACATTGAAGAGAAAAATTCTCCTACATCCACCTCAAAATACAAATTTAGTTATATCATAACACATGATAATCATAATTGAGAATTTAAATATAATAATTCATTAATATGCTTAAAAATGTAAACACATACATAAATTAGTTCATACTAAGAAATCGTGAATTCTCATCTAATTAAGAAACATTTTATTATCTCAGAATAACATAATCTTAAACTTGATAATAAAATATAGTCAATATGATATGTATCTCTCATAACCATCTATAAATATTCAATTAGTTAGCTTAGTGAGGAATCAAGATGTAACATCCTTCCCTCTAAATCAAGTCATTATCCTGGATCACTATTATTTAAACATATGATTTGATATATAATATTTTTCAACTAATATAAAAAAACATAATTGTATCTAATAAATTAAATAAATGTGAAAATATCTTGAAGAACTCATCATATTCCTCCCATGTATAACTATCCTCAAAGTATTGGTCCCACTAGACCTTGCACTATGACATCTCTATTTTACACAAAAGATGTTTATGTGTGTCAATTACCCTAATTGGTTCTACCATGACCACCCCAAGATCCATAGCTTAGAAAGTATTCTAATCCAACACATGCATAAGATCAGCTATATATTTCTTAATATATGATACATGGAATACATTATTTAAAAAAGCTAAGTTTGGTGTCAATGCAAGACTATATGCAACAATATTGACCACTTACAAAACCTTGAAGGGTCCCACATATATCGGAGATAATTTTGTAGACTTCCTAAATTTAATCAATCTCTTCTGCAATTATACTTGTAAAAAGACTTTATCACCTACTACAAAGTGTCTCTCTATTCTCTTCATATCTACGTAACTCTTTTGTCTATCATTGGACTCAGCTAATCTTAGCCTGATAAGTCAAACTTACTCTTCCATCTCTAAAATCATCTTGGGTCTGAAGACTTCCCTATCCTCTAACCTATACCAACTAATGGGTGTCTTGTACTTTTTCCCATAAAGTGACTCAAATGGTTCCATCTTCAATGTTGATTGTATCAGTTGTTATACACAAACTTAAACAATGGAAGATAATCTTCCCACTTTTACCTTTGATCCATACAATACATTTGAAAAGATCCTAAAGTACTTGATTGACTCTCTTAATCTGATCATCAATCTTTGGGTGATAAGTTGTACTAAATTTAAGTTGCATACCTAAAGTTTAATTTATATTCATCCAAAACCTTGAATTCATATTTAGATCACAATCTAGATTGATCTTCTTTAGAAAGCCATACAACCTATACACTTCATGAGTATCTTCATAAGGGTAGGTACATCATCTATCAAATTTCCTGGAATGAAGTGAGTTACCTTATTTCATTTTCCAACAACTACCAAGATAATATCATGCCTATTTCATGACATCAAAAAAACATAGACAAATTCTATACTAATTACCTACCATTTCCATTCTATAATATCATGTGGATATAACAATCTAGGTGGGTGCACATGCTTAGCCTTCACTCACTGACACTCCAAATAATGTGACACTGAATTTACTACATCTCTCTTGATTCCTTTTTATAAATATAGTGGTCTAAGCTCTACCATGATTTTGGTTACTCCTAGATGTTCTAAATAAGGGGCATCATGTAACTACTTAAGTAGTGTGATTTGTATATTCTCTCAATCTAACATATACATCCACCTGTTGTAATGCAAAAGACTGTCACTTCTAAACTGAATCCTTTGTACTAAGGATTTTGAGTATTCTCTGAAAATTCTTTCCTAACTTGATCATAAAATTCATCTCTTGGAGACAACTCAATCACCCAATCTCTGTACCTTTTTTGACTAAGGGAATTAGCTAATCCATTCTCTTTGCATTTTATGTAACTGATATCAAATTCATAATCAAATAAAGAATCAAGATAACATCTCTAATGTGGATTCAAATTATGTAGAGTGAAAATGTACTTGAGTCCTAAGTTATCCATCTTGAGCTCAAAAGATTTTCCAAACAAATAATATTGCCATACTTGTGAAGCATGAATAATCACTACAAGATCTAAATCATGAGGGGTGTAATTCACCTCATATGGCTTAAGTTTTCATAACTCATAAGCCACTATTTCTCAATCTTGCATAAGGAATCCACCTAGTCGATCTCCTGATGCATCCATGACTAATGAAAAATGAACGTTATGGTCTAGAACTCTCAACAATGGTACTAACATAACCCTTCTTTTCAACTCTTGGAAATCTAGATCACACTTATCTAACTATAAAAACTTGTTATTATTCTACTATAGAGATGTAATTGGGTTATCCATTTTGGAAAAGTTTAGTATAAACTTCATGTAATAGCATGACATCCCCATGAAGCTTCAAACATCATGAACATTCTTTAGTGTCAACAATTCCATAATGGCTTTAATATTCCATAAATCTACATAAATACCATATATAGAGATAATGTGTTCCAAATATTGCACTCATTTTTGGAAAAATGAAGACTTAGATAGCTTCCCATAAAACTTGTGTTTTTGCAGTTGTTGAAAAACTAACTCTAAATGTTGAATGTGCTCTTCTTCATTCATCAAATAGATAAGAATGTCATCCAGGAAAACTAACAAAAAGTGATCAAGATAATCTCTGAATACACTATTCATGATATTTATAAATTCTATTAGAGCATTAGTTAGACCAAACAGTAATACTGTGAACTCATAGTGCCCCTATCAAGTTTTGAACATTATTTTTGGAATGTCTTCATGATTAATCCTCAACTAATGGTATCCTAATCAAATTTAAATAGTATAAAATACTATTTATCCTCACATTTGATCAAAAATATTATCTATATGAGGTAGTGGATACCTATTTTTGATGGCTACTTTGTTTAACATTCTATAGTCAATGCATAGTCAAAGGGTACCATCCTTCTTCTTGACAAAGATAGTCAGTGCACCCCATGGTGACACTTGGTGTAATCAACCCCTTATCCAAAAACTCCTAAATTTGAGCCTTTAGTTTAACAAATTATGTGGTTGTCATCTTGTAGGGTGCCTTAGATTGAGGTTATGAACTAGGTATGATATCGATTAAAAAATTAAACTCGCATCTAGGAGGTGAACCTGGTAACTCTTTTTGAAACACATCATGATAATCTCTAAGAAATAGGAAATCTTTAAGAGATGGTTCCTTAGATTCTTCCATTTCATTTATCTTGATGATAAATGCCTGATAACCTTTTCTTTGAGCTTTCTTAAGCTGCATAGCTGAAATCTACCTAAGCTTAAACTATCTCTTCTCACATTAGATTTGTGTCTAATTCCTAAAATCATTTAGACACTCTACCTTTTTCAAGTATCAGTCAACTCTGGCTTTATGCTTTTTGATCCAATTGACTCCCAAGATCACATCATATGATCCTAGAGTTGTTACATATAAATCTATAACTGTTATGAATTCTGGTAACCTAATCTCCATTTTGACTAAACACTTATCTACCATGACATTTGCATCATTCCCATACTATATTAACCATGCATTTTACATTACACCAAATCTTCTATAAAACTTACTAAGCATCCTAGGATCTATAAAACATTTAGTGGCTCCTATATCTATCAAAATGGAAACTAGATGGTCAAACAAAGTACTTAATAGCTTAATCAGTAGTGCCTAATACTCAGCCTATCAATTTTTAACTACTACATGAATCCACTATTGAAAACCACCCTACTAAGGATTAGGTCCTTTGACTTTAGACTTGTCCTACATACAATCAAAAACATAATGATACTCTCTACAAATGAAGCACCCTCCATGTGGTCCTTTTTTGAAATTATATTGGTTTCCTTTGAAACCATATTTGGATTCATTACCTTTTTCCTTATTTCCTGATCCATTGTTAAAATTATCATTTTGATTCTTGAACTATTTCTTAGAGTCTCTACTCTTTTATTTACAATTCATCTTCTTTAAGTTGGACTTAGGATTTCCAAACCTCTTCTTGAGTCTATCTTTAGCCTATGAAGGAGACATTAGCTTCTACTCTTTCTTAACTACCTTCTTAAAGACCTGGTCCATTGTAGAAGGTCCATAAACATCTATCTCTTCACCAATTTGGGGCCTCAAACCCATGATGATCTTCTTGATCTAAAACCACTCATCTCCCTAACACTGAGGAACATACTTTAGTAGTTTGGTGAACTGATCCCAATACTCATTCACTATCATATTACCTTTTTTAATATTCTAAAAATATCTAAGCTTTAGATCAAAATATAGTTTTGGGAGCCACATGATGTAAATAAAATCAAAAATTGATCCCAAATAGTGGTGGTCAAATTCATATTCATTTCTAACATGTTGTTGGCCCACCACATAGTTGCCTTGTCAGCCAACTTGTATGCTCCCCATACCACCTTGGTGACCTCAGAGTAGTTTTGAATTTTGAAATATTTCTCTATATATGTCAACCATGCCTTAGCTTTGTCACCTATAATAGTTCTATTAAGCTTAGGTGGATTCACCTTCTTCATATCTTGAGCTAACTCCACAGTAACTTGAGATCTGGCATCCTGTAGGTTATCTTGCTCAACTAGATGCTCTTCAGGTTCATCTTATTGATCTTCTCCTTCATGGAAATGAACCACCTGCTCTAGATGTATAATCCAATATTTGGTCTCATTCATGATTGCATGATGTTGATCCATCTTCATTGATTTCTCAGTAGCAAATCAACTAGAATCAAAAGGAGGGTTGCTGTCACCAGCATTTGAAGGATCCTCTCCTAAAAATCTCACTTTCACCATCTTTATTTCTATTAAAACAATGTTATGAAACATCAATGGATTCCTTAGGTCCTAGACTTAGAGCCATAACTTTTATACCACATGTTACATCCCCACTAAGATCTACTAAAAAATGTATTTTTTTTAAAAAAATAACGCATATGTAAAAATAGACTACAACTCGAGAGTCTACCAAAAATAATTAAAGTAATCATTTACAATTAAGATAAAAATTTATAATATAATACAATTACATATCTCTAAATCGTGAGAGCATGATAACTCAATAAAAAAATTAATAATTACATTTTAAATGTAACCAAATACATAATAACCACTATCAATGTGAATCAATGGTAAATTATAATTATTCAATTTCAAATACAATATTTTATAATGTACAAATAAGATATTCAGTTACCTCGAAGCTCAGTTCCTAAATTTCAAGTATCTATGGTAATCTCAAGTGTCATCTCGATAAGTAGTACTATTGTGGGGAGGACGAGCATAATCTAAGTGATTTTTCACACTAATAATGGAATAATGATCCCCCAAAAAATCCCATCAATAAATGGCCCTCCCTTTCTAGATGGATAGATAGTGACGGTGTAGGAATCTAGAGAGACTAGGTAGTACTGGTGTGCTGTATGATTTATAACTAAAAAAACATGCAGTGTATCATAGAAAAAATTAATCTATTAAAAGGTATCTCATATACATGTAAATCATACTCATAAATGATAATGTCTCACTAAGTATACTTTGGCCAAAGCTTTATCAATAGTAAAATAAAATGATCTATAGATATATTAATTTCATGCACACCACTTGATCAGACAACGTTTATCTTACATTGCAATGCTAGCAAGCTAGTGAAATCCATCTCACTACTTACTCTATATTAACAATGCATATTGATCAAACACATTTCAACTGTAATATTTAATGACGTATATCATACTAGAAAATGTAACACACAACATTATATATATATATATATATATATATATATATATATATATATATATATATATATATATATATATATATATATATATATATAAATAATGACATACATTAATTTCATCTAACATTTTCATGAATATTTCATTATATTTTATCCCATACTATAAATAATATTTATCAACTTACCATTTAGGTAAACATACAAATTCATTATACATTTTAACAATAAAATTGGTTTTTGGTTCTCTACAGCCTATGGCAACCCATATTACCAGAATCCAGTTTATTATTCATAACTAATAATTTCAACTCATAAATAAATTAAGAGTTTATGAAAAAATTCATTTCAAACATTAACTAGAAAATCAAAAACCCTGATTATCATGTAAACATAAAAGGTCTAGTTTATCTATTTGGTTTATTTTTGGGGTTTAATAAGAAACACTTTTCTAAAAATTCTCTTGTTTTTCAAATTAATGTCTTTCAATAATATTAATTTAAAGACTTCTAACCCCATATAAAATAGTCACAACTCTAATTCAATGTTCCACTAGTTGTGTTCTGTATTTAAAGAGTCTAAAAGTTCCTTTAGTTTTATTCCATAAGATCACGAAGTAAACCTATTCAAATTCAATTTACACATAAATATGGATGTCTTCATAGTTATAACTAAGAATTTTTTTTAAAGAATTATTATTATACTTAGATTTTATCAATACCAGTTTTGTGCCTATCGGTCATTAAATGTAATTATAAGAGAGTTTATCGAAGAAAACCAATTACAAACTAGTTTATGAAACTCCCTGAGTTTCTATACTAGTATGTTTAATTAAAAATATTCTTACATCCTATCATTTATCATTTATATTTTGAAGTTTAAACCTCATAGTTAGACCATTTAAGAATCATAATTTATTAATAATATATTCTTAGTCCATGGAGAATGTAAATCAAATAAGATGATTTTCCCAAATTTAGACTGGTCATAGAAAATATTTAAAAGATATTTGAGGAAAACATTGTAGAGATTTTTAAGCTTTATTTTTTGTTCTACACCATATGAATATAAAATAAAGTTTTAATATATATAAATACATGCTACCCATGGCTAAGCTTAGGAAAGTTTGGCGCCATTCTAAGTTGCCAGAATACTAGTTAAATAAAATGCTCCATGAAATATTTTCATTGTTTATTTTTGACTAGAATCCATATAGCATTGATAGAGGGAAATATTAAAGAATTTCAATAATTGAATTTAGACACTTGAACATAGGTATAACACCTAGCTGATTATTTCTTATAATTGTATAATCTTTGATACACTAACCATCAAATTAAAAGTAAAAGGTGACTAAAATTAAAATAAACCCAAATCATATCTAAGATCACAGTCTATAAGATCATTAATTTTGTATTGACTTATTACCTATTCTAATCAATTCATCTACACATATTTTAAGATGCCAAGTATTCTCAAAAACTTCATCCTATTATGATGCCTAAGCAAATCAGCCATCTGGAATGCTAGAAAACCATACATAACTATTCCGATCAACACTTATTTAGGATGATACCCATTATAATATAGTTCAACATCTTGGTTTGACTGAATATGTTTATACATATCCTAATTATTATGGTACCTTGAATAATTAATTCAACTGGTTGGGTTACTAATTTAAATAGAATATAAATAATGCAATTAACTTATGTGTTTTAAACATATTCATAAATATATATGTAGATACAAAATGTTTTTAAATGCTAAACTACATTACAAGGAAGACTGAATTAAGAATTTCTAATACAATTTTTATTGCATTAATTTTACGTAAAATCTATATGGCACTGGCATTCTTCATAAATCTAGTCAGCACCTTACATACTAAGTTCTAAAAGATACCTACAGCTGGTTGGAGTTTATGTAGACTATATATACATTGTAATTAATTTTTGTGTGTTTTTTTTTAAATAATTTATGGATAGAATCGATTTTGATGTCAACCTCTAAGATATCTAGTTGATGCTAAGCACCATAAAAAATAACATGTGTATTTATTCAACAATTATATCATACTTATTGTTTTACTTAGCTATGTTTTTATGTTAACTAAAATAAAACCAAATGCATGAGAATTCAAAACTCCCAAGTTGTTTGATGTTTGGTAGTTTGAGATCAAAACAAAGTATGGAATTTGAGGTAAAAGAATAGTGTGCAATAAGGAGGTAAGATAGTTTTTATTGTAGATTTACTACTTCTTTCCTAACTGGAGTATACTACATATTCAAAGTACATAAATTCTAATTGTCTATGCATGTAAACATTCACACAATATAATCATAATGTACAATATACTTTTTGACCCAAGCCCATTTCAAAAATGGTCTCTATATTTTGGATCTAGATGTTATTATCTACTATTTAACAATGTTATTCAATCAACATAATAGTGAATTTATATACACTACTTACCATTAAAATTTGTTTGTTGTTGTACCTCTTCTTTTCACGCTTCATTATTCCTTATCTCTTATCCAATGCTTAAGATATCCTAAATCCCTTTCATGCCATCTCTTAAATATAACAATTGATGCTAAATTTCTCTTCCAATTTTTTATTTTAGTTTTTCTTTTTCTTTTATATTTTTCTTTTTGTTAATTTTAGGCTTGTTTAATTATTTTCTTGGTTTTTTCTAGATTTTATTTTATTTTTCTAATTTTACTATTGTTTTCCTCTTTTTCTTTTTATTTTTGTTAACAAAAAGAAATTCCCTTTTATATTTTAATATGAAATTCTAATTTTATATTTATCCAATTTAGCATTTAATTATGTTTTCGCAATATAATGGAAAAAATAAATAATAACCCAAATTTAAATTTTACCTTAATTAAATTTTTTTGTAGAATAATAATAACCCACTAGGCTTACCACATAAAGGATTTTATTCCTATAATTTACCTACTCAAGAAATCATAGAAATTAGAAATTTAAATAAACACCAAAATAATCATTTTTTAAATGCATCTCTAACATGACTAATTATTTCAATGTGTACAGGGTTTTGTTAGCACTCTATCAACCAATGATGTCTCCATAGACACCACCTTCTCTGATGATGCTCTCCCTCTAATACATTTGAGTGAATAATTCTCCTATATCCACCTTACAACACATAGGTAGTTAGATAATATCATGTGATAATCATAATCAACAATGTAACTATAACAATTCATTAATATTATTAAAAATGTAAAATCATACATAAACTAGTTCATATTAAGCAATTATTAATTCTTATCTAATTAAGCAATATTCTATTATCTCAAAATATCATAATCTCAAGTTTAATCATAAAATATAACCAATATGATGTGTACCTACCATAACCATATATAAATAGTCAATTAGTTAGCTTAGTGAGGAATTAGGATGTAACAATAAAAGTCAAAGTCAAGAGTTAAAACCACAAATATTAGAACATTAGTTCTCGTTATAACTCTAATATCTCAAGATATAAATTTTGTTATAGTGGATGTGGTAAATTAGGGAGCATATATAGGTCAACTTTCCCTTGGTGTAAATTACAGCATATGATAAAAATATAAATAAATAATATTTTAAAATTCATTGGTGATGGAAAATAACACAAGGAAATCTAAGAACAAGTAATTTTTCAAAACACCTCTTGTAAAAATTATCCTTCCCCAATTTTATTTGATACTCAATCGATTAAAAGTTAAACAATCAAAAACAAATGTATGCACATCATTCAAAATTCATATTACTATTAATCTAAATTATAGTTCCAAATTTAGAAATGAAACAAATTTAGAAGTGACATACTTTGATTTCTTACTTTCTTTTGACAACATTTACCATGTAAAAGAAATCCAAAATACAAATGTCCTTAATAAAATATTTGAGGTCCAACCTTGACCAATTAGATATATTGATTAGGTTTATCAAAATTAAATACCATAATACATTTTGACCTATTTATCATGCACTAATACTCACATGTATCATAAAATTTAATAAATATTACTTAATGGATACAAAACAAATATCTCTAGTAGGACAAATTAAATATTCTAAAGTAGACTTGGTAACCTTCTTGTAGAAAAGTATTACAATGGCCATTATTGTTGTAGACATTCATAAAAATTATGAAATATTATTAGGCATCAATTTATTTATAAATTTGGGTGGATAAATTCAAATGGACTTGTGTGATGCCATGATTTTGGTTAAAGGAGTCAAACAAAGACTTAACCCTGAATTAAAAAATGGGTTCATAATACAAAAATTAAAATATCTTTGTCATAATATCTTGTATGAATGCACATGGATATGAAATTACATGTTTATGTTATAATATGATCTAAATATCTTAGAGTTAATTAAAAGTGTTCTTGATGATTTGTGGACTCTTGAATTTCATGACAATTTCTCTTCATTTGGTTCAGGTGACGGAGTACTTCTTATCTCAGCAATTGATGAAATATTTTCATTTTTATAATATTTAAAATTAAAATCCATGAATAATACTTTAGAATATGAATCTTTTATTTTAGGTCTAAAATTTTTAGAAGAATTGGGAATTAATAATATTAAATCTCAAGGTGATGTTGAGCTGGTTTTAAAAAGGTAAGAGATAATTACCAAGTGATAAATGATTATTTTAAACACTAACACAATATAATATAGGATTGAATTTGCATGCTCGAATCGATATCCATAGTAGAAATTCCTATAGGAGAAAATATAGAACTTGATACATTTTTTGTATCTACATCTTTATTAATTCCTCACTCAGCTAATGATAAAGATAGGGACACTATTCAATTGGTATATAGATCTAGTGTACCTAATAATTATGATCATTGGAAGTTATTTAAAAATGATAAGAAAATTATTTATTTATTTGAAAAATATGTTAATTTCATAAATCTATATTTTGAATATTTACCTTAGCCTATAGAGAATCATAGTGTCAAACTGAGGAAATAAATACTCAATATTCTTCTTTAGTTAAATTTAAATAAGGAACCAAAATCTAAGATGAAGAAGAGCATGATGGATTAATCTATATAAAGGGGGAAAATATTTCAAATTTATTGGTTTATTTTTAAGAATTTTTTGATAAACACGACAAATATATCAAAAAGAAAATTTAATAATAATATGCCCATTCTTTAGAATTTGAAAATGTGAATATCGATACTTCTGAAGAATCCACGTATGTCAACATTCATAAATGTTGTTTGAAATAAGAAAGACAAAATTTTAACAATCTATTTAAATCATATAAGGATATATTTTTGTAGTGTTATTATCATCTCAAATATTGTAAGCTAAAATAAATGATGCATAGTATTGCTTAAAATCTAAAGCTAATTCATATAGGTAGAAGAAAATTAGTTATAATTGAAGATTTTTGGCATTAGTTTTGCTTAGGTTAAAAAATCTACTAATGGATAAATAATATTCCATAATCATCATTATACTTTGATCTACAACATTATGCCTTTTCAAAAGAAAAGCTGAAAAATAAGGATTTGTGTTGATTTTCAAAATCTAAAATAAGCATCATTAAAATTTTAAGCACCCATTACCAATCATGGATCAGATTCTATGAGAAGTTACAAGTTATGAAATGTGATCTATGTTTTATTATTGTTCTAGTTATAAAAGGATTAAAGTTCATACAAAAGATCAACATAAAAATTTTCACAATACCTTGTGGGAATGTCTCATACATAATGATGCATTTCAATCTCATCAATTGAATTCAAAATTTTCAAAGGGCGATGGATTTAGCTTTCCATGATATTAAAAAATAATATAATAGTGGTATATATTAATGATTTAATTTTTTTCTCAAAAATATGAGAATATCATTATGAAAATTTATAAATATAGTTTAAAATATGCATAACTCATAAAATTTCATTGAATCCCAAATTGTATCTTCCCACAAGCACCCTTGGTATTCACTCCTTCTGAAAAGTGATCTTCTTAAAGAGATTCATACCAGATTTTCACTCAATTGACAATAAATATTGTTGATGTGATGAGAGGTAAATCTAAGTTCAATTGGAATACATAATAAAATAATGTTTTAAATAAATAATGAATGCAATTAGTAAAGCACATACTACTGTGTGCCTAGAATTCAAGAAATATTTCATCGTTTATTGTTATTCATTGAAACATACTTTATCAACCATTTTAGTTTATAATAATGATGAAAAAGTTAAATTTACTATTGATTTCATAATATGTGGGTTGAAGAATCATGAACTCAAATATTCTTCCATTGAAAAATATGCTTATGTTATTGTCAAAATACTAATGTAATTTAGGTATTACATCCCAAATTCTCATAACATTGTAATGGTTATTGTAATAGCTATGAAATCTATTTTGACATAATAGGAAATTATATTTGAAAGAGGAGGTTCAATTATAAATGTATAATAATATAATTTCTAAATAAATCCCACTATGTTAATGGGATGTATAGGACTATGTGAAACTCATTTAAAAATAAAATAATGTTCAATGCAAAGTTGTAATTGATGAAACAAACAAATTTGAAACTAAAAGAATGACACTCACAATATTTATTAGTTTAGTTGATAAATGGTATTCATACATTAATTTTTTCTTAACTGATAGGTAATTCCCTCACAAATTTAATGCTAACCCAAAAATGATATTGAAATTGAGAGCACTTAGGTATGCCATGTGGAATAATACTATATTTGAGAAAAGTTTTGATGGATTCTTACTAAGATGCGTAGATAAAGATCAAAACAAAATAATTATCAAATATTTTCATACCTAAACATATGGTGGTAACTTATTATCGCATGTTATAGTTCATAAAAAATTGATGGCACATTATTATTGACCTATGTTGTTCAAGGATGATCTAGAAGGGGTCATGAAATGTGAAGCATGCCAATAGTTTGTTTGTAGTCCTAAAATTATAACTCTCTCACTTAGGCTTATGGTGGTTGAATATATATTTAAACAATGGGGGTTATAATTCATTATCACATTGAATTCATAGTCAAACACTTGTTATTACATCCACAATATACTTGACAAAGTTGGTTGAAGTTATTCCAGTCAAACAAACTAATTTTGAATAATTATACAATCTCATCAAATAAAACATTATAGTAAGGTATGGCATACAAAAACATATTTTTAATAATAATTCTTTAAAATTTTATTCTTTAAAGCTCATAATTTTTTTTATTTTAGATATGAGATTTCTTTGTCACACCCATCTGATTATTATTCGTAAGGAGATGGTCAAGTCAGCTCAAGTAAAAAAAACATTATTACTATCATTCATAAATTTGTGGATGAAAATGAGAATAACTATCATAAATATTCTTATTATGCATTTTGGGAAGATTATATCACACAAAATATAGTTATTTGGATGTATCCTGTTAAGTTGTTATACAAAACAAATGTTGAAATGTCGAATTCCTTAGAGTTTTCTTCAATATAGTTAGCCAAATAAATTTAAAATGAAAACCTTAAGAACTCACATGATAAAATAATAATATATTTTATTAATATGGAATAAGAAAGAGTAATAGTTTCTACCAAAAATGTTGAACATCAAAAGAAAGTCACAAATATTTTTTACAAGAAAAATAGATGGAGAGATTTTTAGATTGGTGACCTTGTTCTATTATGGGATAAAAGGAGAGAACTAAAAGGAATTCATGGAAGGTATTATTATTTATGGATAGGTCCTTTCAATATTTGACACTTTTATCAAGACAACACATACTAATTGGCTTATCAAGAAAATACACATCTTCCATTTCCTTATAGTGGGAAATATTTGAAACATTACTTTTAATGAAATCGGGTTGTCCCCTACATGTACATATGTGAAATAAATTTTTTTTGTTTTCTTATTTTCTTATTTTTTCATGCTTTATCCATTAATTTTTTTTGGGTTTAATGTTTATCTCTAGTGTCTTAATTTGAAATTATCTTTAGATAGTTGTTTGATTTTGAAAACCAATTGATAAAAAAACATGTTTGTAAAATTATAAATTCTAAGGTTATGTTTTTACCCTTATGATCAATTATGTAGTCAAAGCCAACTATTTTCATAAAAAAATTAATTAAATTGAAACTCCCTAATTTTTACGTCAATATGTATACTAGGTTGAAATGATGAATTTTCATTATCAAAACTTAGTAGAATTCTAAAATTTTATTTATTTGCCATAATTTTGAAATTTTCAAGAAACTTGAGAACTTTATTAAATTATTTAGGTACCCAAAATATCCAAAATACATAAGAAACAAAACATTTCTATCAGTTCTTTGAAGTCTTCAAAGCCCCAGATAATGAAGAGTTCTATCTATTTCTCAGGTACCAAACGTAACAAAAATCCATGTACCCTTAGAATAGAGTTGTTTTTTGAATTTAAATCCAATTTTAAAAGATCTCTTTAATCCATGGTTAATTCAAATAAATACCATTAGTTCCCTTGGAACCTGAACTCACTAAAATAATTGAAACTATGGAATATTATTTAATACTACAATGTTTAAAAAAATAAGTAAATTTATTTGTCAGTATCTCAAGAGTCCAAAAATAATTGGAGGCATATTTTTAAAATAAAAATGAAATTTAACAATTGATATGCATTGATTTTAAGAGTTCTATTTGCCTATAAATTTTAAATTATTCTACTATTGTGTTTGGTAACATCAAAGACATCCTAATTCTTCATTTATGCTTGACATTTTATGATTTTATCCTTGAAATGTTGGTTATTATTTCATTTTCATTTCCATTTTATTTCATGTATTTTGATTCATATTTAGTACCATTTATTGTTTAAATGTTTGTACCTCATTTTTCATCCACTTTCCTCACTTTCACTAGTTTTCATTTTGTTCTCTCCTGTCAACCTAACTACTTTCACATTTTAAGAGATTTAAATCCTTTCCCATAAAATCCTAGTTTTCATTTTGTAAAATTTTTCATTTCATATTTTTTAAGTGTTATGGGTACGTAAAGGTCAATTTTCCTCAAACATAATCTAAAAGAACTTATGAAGAGAATTTTCAAAAATTTTAGGACCATTGTGGCACAAGATCCATGCTCACATAAATATTTCTTATCTCATGACCTTACCGTTATAAATTTGAGATACTTATCGACATTAAATTTTTTCCATCCCCATATACAAAAATGAGATTCAAATATATGTTACAAACATATTTATAACATAGAAAAAAATATTTAAAAAATCATACATAGTGAAATAGGTTGTATAGATATTTAATTTGGAAATAATGGAATATGGGAAAAGAACCACATTGGAATAATTCATCTTTGGAACTGGACTTGCACACAATGCTAGTTTTATCACTTATATGTAGTGTGCAAAAGTACTCATGGCATGTGAAAAATAATGTGACTTAGAAAAGAGGGAAATTAAGGTTGTTATTAATGTACTGATAGATAAGTTTGATGGTATTTCAATGAATGCAACATTCTGCATACCAACTCATGATGTAATAGTGGATATGAATAAGAATGTTGCACTAAATTATTGGAATCATAATAATTAAATTTTAGTAAACATGATAATCAAACTTGGCTCAAGAAGAAGAGAAAAGGAAACTCAAAACCTCCCTAAAATTGTAACTAGTAGAGAATTTAATAAAAAATATTTGATGTTATAACTCTATTTAACAAAGTTATGAGTAATTGTAATACTTGATTTTAATATAATATATGTGCCTGTATATCAATATTGTTTGTATGGTAAAATATGACATTTATTGGGGATAAGTGATTAGTGAAAATATTCATGATCAATTGAATAATCTTTAATCAACTGAGTCTTTCTACATGACTTATATTTGGTAAATTGCATTGTTGATTTGATGCCATGGCCAAGACGAAATGTGGGAAGAGTAGATTTTCCATAGAAATAAATATATGATAATTTGCCTCAACTCAATCAAGAGCAAGGAAATAAACACATTAGAGGAGTGAATTATGCTTTCACAATGTTATTAGTAAGGACTATTGAAGGTAATATGGTAACATGGACCTCAAATGAGAATGTTTCTTTAGTCAATAATAATGGAAGATACTTCATAAATTTAAAAAATTCACATATATTAGTGTCAAGGGATTCATGGGTACTCCATTCAAAATTTTAAGGTATACAAGTGATAAGATCATAATTATTGAACTTTGTAGACAATTGAGTTAAGTTTATTAAAAAATGCAATGACAAACCTATGGGAGGAATTTAATTTCATATTGGTTTGAGCTAATATATGTGTAAGTCAGCTAAAGATGTATCTAATATTGAGAAATGCATATTTTATTTTTGTATGAAAGTTCATAAAAAAGAGTTCCTTTTGATAGCAATAAATTCATGATGAATAATCTCAAACTTGGTCTTGGTTATTTGTATATACTAGAATTTGAGGAATACTAAGAAGATTCTAAATATGAGTTTAAAGTAAGAAAAAGAGATTTTTCAAGAATGAACCTAGAATAGATGAAGGCATTTAGAATTTAATGTTTCACTAAAGGAGTAACTGATGATGGGTTAGATTTGATTGATCTCCATTATTAAAAAGTGCTTCTTGTACTCTTTCTAATAATTAATTGTCAAATTAAAGAGTCATAGGATTTGAAACAATGCACTCAATTTGTTTTCAAAAGATAAAAATCTTGGTTTAAAAATAAAATTATTGAGTATACATGTGAATGAAACTCAAAATATTTTATAACATTGAAACACTAGTAACAAATAAAATTAGTACATGTTACTCAACCATCCAACACAAAGGTCTGTTCTATGATCCCATGGATGAGAAAAGTAGTAGTTGGTGGAAATGATGGAGAGAATGAAAATTTAAAAAATAAAAATAAAATAATAAAAAAAATTTGGAGATGAACCTTCAAATAAACCTCCAAATCTGTTTATCCCAAGGACTTTAGTATCTTCTTTTTCCTCTTCGAGGGAAGTTCCTAAAAATAATTCAATCCTTTTTTTAAATTGATAACTCAACACAATATTATATTAATTATAACTCAAATTTGACACAAGTGCCTCAAAAATATTTAATTTCTCTAACACAAACTCCTTCGTCACCTTATGTTCCCATGCCATTTCCACCTTGTGTTCCATCTCCATCTCATGTTTCACTTACACCTCTACCACCTTCACCAACTCTAAATTAAACCTTACTATTTTGGGAGACACAACAAGCTCTCTCTCTCTCTCTCTCTCTCTCTCTCTCTCTCTCTCTCTCTCTCTCTCTCTCTCTCTCTCTCTCTCTCTCTCTCTCTCTCTCTCTCTCTCTCTCTCTCTCTCTCTCTCTCTCTCTCTAAAGTTAAAGACACCCAAGCTTTTATTTATTTACTCAGTTTTTTCCTTTGTTTCGCCAAATGATAAAAAAATAGGGGAGAATATAGTATAGACCTTGTTGCTTGTGAATTTGATGTTGTAGCTAATATTTTTAAAATACCACCACCCAAAAAGGTAAAAACACACTATAAGATTTAGTTCATAACCTTTAAGTGAAAAATTTAATTAGATTTCCAAATCTATATCTGATAAAAGTGAGGAAGACATGACTTCACTAGTTGACAACATGTTATTAATACACATCATATAATTAATTCATGATAGAGACATCCACAATTTATATTTGTCTACAACAAAATTGGTTTAAATAAAAAAGGAAAATAAACTGAGTAACAACTTGAAGATCATGTGTATACACTCTCAACATATATAAAGACATTCTTTAGTCAAGATAATGGTCCCATGGATTATATCCTTAATTATATTCCTATTGAAGATATTGATAAGAATATAGGTACAAACAATCAAAAAACTAATAAATATGGGAGAGTTATGGAAAATTGGGTTGATCAACTTGTTGTTGATGGGTTCAAATTCATTGATTAAATAAGAAGAACATATAGACTTCTTAGAGAAGATCAACCCAAGCTTGTAGAAGAAATGGAAACAATATTAAAATAGAGTGGATTCATAAAGAATATAATTATGAAATTGAAGGATATGGCTTATTAGGATGGGAAAATCCTTGTATCTAAATTGACTTTAAGCAAATGAAAAGAAAATTTATCTTTCTTATGGTTTCAACCATTGAATGGAAAATTATTAATCCCAAAGAAACATTGAAATATTTTTAGAACTATAGTAAAATTTGTGATGACATAATGACATAAATATGTGTAGGTAGCTATTTCAATGATTTTTTTTCTTATTATTGAAAAGAGGAAAAAAAAGAAACTAAGTATGCGTATGGTTGAAAAACCTAATTGATAGTCCGAGCATTGAAATTAGAAGATTGTGAAGAACTTCTCCTTGGCTTGGAAGGATGACTTGCAGATAAGAAATCACTAAAGTAAACTTATTGGTTAGATAGATAGCTGAGTGGATTGCCTAGTGATAACTAGATCCCAAAAGCAAAAGCTTCCTTAAGGGTTGTCAATCCACATGTTTTAAAAAATTAAGCTTATAAATAGAAAAGAAATGTAATTGCATCAATAAATCAAAAGTATTGAAATTGAATACAAGAGTGCTTGTTAAGAAATATGATAGAAATGATTAAATTAGAAATAAATTAATCAATACTAGTGCTAAAGGGTTGGGGTATGATTTAAAAAATTAGAAAGGGTTCTGTGAACAAGCAGGAATATTGAAAATTAGGATTGATTAGGTGTAGGTAGGTGAAATAAGCTTATTAGTTTTTTGTGCCATAGTGACCATCGATGTTTTTGATGACCATCTATGGCTAAGGTGACATTCGATGGTGAGGCTAACCATTGGTGGTTGGGTAGACCATTGGTGACTGAGTCAATCATTAGTGGTTACTATGTGAGGATCTGTGTTGGTAATTTTGCTGATTGACAAGATCCAAAAGATGGATTCTGAGAGATTGGTAAGACCTAGGTTGATTGTGAAATGGAAATAAAGTAAATGAATACTATGAATCAAGTACTTATCTTACCAAAATTTGATTGAGTAAATGATTGAGGTGGTTAATTTGTCAGTAGAATCTAGCTTGATTCTAGCAGAGTAATGGTACTTGAAAGCTTGATGGAGAGATGTGGTAAATTGACTCTCTGATATAATTGATAGATCATTGGATTGTTGATGGAAATTAACCTATAAGAAATAAACTCCTAGATGTACAAGCTCTTTATAAAAATTGTAGATTCATAGATTTTTTCAAATGATTTGTAGATAGATTTCACCTCTTTGCTACTCTCTCTTATAGGCAAGGTGAGAGAGTTGAACTCACACATGAACTAGGATTTTTAAAATTAACTCATCCATGTAATAGCTCATAGTTAGAATTATACATGCTATAATTATAAAATCAAGGAGGGTAGGTTGCATGCTTTTGGTTGGGGTGGGGTAACTTGATCATCGATGGTTAAGGTGACCATTTATGGTCATCCTAACCATCTGCAATTGAGTGTTGAGGGGTAAAAAGGGATAAAAGGCAAGGTTAAACTAGTTGACTTAAATTGACTACAGGCTAGGTTCATGAAGGGTTCAAAGGATAAATTTTCCCAAGGGGGTCCTAAGGTAGTTTAGGGGGTATTTCAACATTTAGAATCATAGTGTGTAGATTTTTGGTGTCTATATTTTGCCACTTTTTATTTTACAGCCATAAATGAACAAGATTCAAATCAACAACTAATGTTGGTCAAAGTTTACCGGTTTCCTCGAGTATAGGAAGAGGTATTCCCCCTCAAATCAATATTTGATGAGGAAAAAGGAGAATTGGATGTGGGTTTGAGAAGGTAGGTGAGGTTGATGACAAAGGTAGATGATAGGTTGGGAACTAAAGTGCAAACATGCACATAAAGTGTGATAAAAAGGTGTAATAGCTAAGATCATGTAAGGGCAAGGTTGCTATGGTTGATAAAAATAAAGTTTGGTGCTAAGGGACAAGTGACCAATGTATTGTGTGACTGCATTTAGGTGTGGAAATCAGGTATACTTGTTAGTCTTTGAGATAGGTTAGTGTTACTATGGGTATCTAAGGTAGGAAGTTCTCCTATAAAAAACACAAATAGGTCAAGTGTCATGGGTATCTAAGGTAAAAATTTATCCTGAAAGACACATATGGGTCTGATAAGTATGAGTTGGCACAAATTCAAAAGGTGTTAAACATGTCAAAGTTATTTGTATGGTCAAGGGACTAGGAAAAAAGTATCACATAACGCACATGATTTTATCCAAAATAGACGAATGGTGAGGTGACGAGGTGGTCATGGTGGGTCAAGAAAGTAGTCTCTAAGGGTGGGTAAAATTGGGTTGGTTTTTTTAAAAGGGGTTGTTAAGGTGCAAGTGTCAAAAAAGGAAGATCCTAATCATCAATGGTTAGGGTGCCCAAGGGAGACCATTGATAGTCATCCTGATTGTTGATGGTCAAGGTGATAACCTAAAAATCCATGAATAAAAAGTCAAAAACAAAAGTCATTTTCACTTTTGACAAGTTTGACCTCTGCTCTTTGTGCTATGGTGATTTGTCATTTGGTGTTTGGTTGAGAGAGTGTTTGACTGAGTGTTTAGCTAAGGTGGAGTGTATTAATTTGTTGGGTGCATGTGCAGAGGTGATCAGTGAGGACTATAATGTAGGGTGGATGAGGGCGTGGTTGAGTAGTAGGGTGAGGGATCTGACCTTGAAAACAATTAAGGAATGACATAGGTGAGACTTTTGAATTGGTAGACAGTGAATTTTGGTTATTATTGATAATTGAAGTTGTGGTATTTTATTATTGTTTAAAAATTATGTTTGGTAGTTTGACCTCGGTTTAATGTTTGGGTAAAATAGGGAAATTTAGTGGGTGGAATTAAAATTAGGAGGGTTTTGGTTGGGGATAGTTAATTAGGTAGTTTTAGGTAGTTATTTTGTTTAGTGTTATTATTTGTGATAGTTTTAAGATGGTTAGGTCAAGGGTTTTGCCACCAATGATCACACATAATGACTATCAGTGATTAAACCTGACCATCGATGGTAAGGTATGACTATTAGTTGTTGACCATTGAAGGAATATGCTTACATTACCATCAATGGTTGTAAGGACCATTGATGATCGAGTATTTAGGGATGGTTTTGTTAAATTGGTTGTTGAATTTTTTGATATGTTGGTATGTTGGAAATATTTTAATGGTAATTTAATATTCCTAGGTGTAGGTTTAAGATAGGGGAATCCATTAATATGTGAAAAAGGTTGTTATAACTAGATGTTAATTTAAATATATTTACGGAGGTTTCTTAGAGAATTTTATGGGTTTAGAGTTAGGTGTTGTAGTGTAGAAAAGTGATGCATTTTCATTTGATATGTCTGGGTAGGTTTTTGAAATAAGTAGATGTTGATAGTTGTAAGTTGATGTTAAGTGAGTTTAGGTAGAATGATTGAAAATGAAATGTGTGATCTAACTACATTATTTTGTAGGCACAAGACTAGATCTAGATGAGGGACTGAGTTCTTAAGATTTTTACAGATTATTGTGATGGTATGATCATGGATGATTGGAGGTACATGGAGGAGGTTGGCCTTGGGGCCATGGTTTACTATCAACACCAACCATGTTATATATCTATGATCATGGCTCTCTTCAAGAGATGGGAACCAACCATGAACACATTTCTATTGCTGACATGAGAGATCACCATCCTACTAGAGGATGTGATTAGGATTACATGGCTACCCATTCAGGGGGAGATAATTTATCATATTGAGAGTGAGGAGAGAGATGACCATATAGAACTACTATATGGTGAGGATTAGGTTCACACTAAGTGGCATACAGGTAGTTTTAGCTATAGGCATTTGTATTAGAGGGATCTAAAGGATAGATGCATGATGATGATGATGATGATGATGATGATGATGATGATGATGATGATGATGATGATGATGATGATGACGATGATGACGACGATGATGATGACGATGATGACGATGACGACGATGATGATGACAATGACGACGACGACGACGACGACGATGATGATGATGATGATGATGATGATGATGATGATGATGATGATGATGATGATGATGATGATGATGATGATGATGATGGTAGTGTTTTATTTTACATTGCCAAATTCAAGCAGTGGATGGTTTCCATATTTGTTACTAGGAGTATTAATAGAGATGTTTTTGGGTAGGATCATGTTTAGATGGGCTCCTATTTTTTTGGTTTAGATTTATACAAAACTCTATGCATTTAGATCTCATAGATGATTTGGTGTTAGTGTTGGGTTCATGTTATATTGTTGGGCATATAAGCATATTCAGGGTTTGAGGCCACTAGGGTTACCCTATGATGGATACACCTAGGTACATTTCACCATGGGTTTCCTTTGATAAAGGAGAGAATATGCATTGATAGGTGATGGAGGTGGTGTTAGACACATTGACTAGTTTAGGGATGCCTTAGATGGTCTAGTTATTGGTGACATGGTGTGGAAGCCATATGTGGGTTGGTTTAAGTGGGCCCAGTATAGGTACCACACTTTATAATTATAGAGATAGAGATGGATATATGGTAAAAGAGATGGGGAGACAGATCTTATCTCCTTTGAGATAATCTAAAGGCAATATGGACTCATACAGGGTATTCCATCTCCTTTTTTGAGATATCAAAGAGAGGATGTGGATTTTTTACTTATGGAGCCACAAACATAGGAGGTAAAACTAAATAATGAGAATCTAACAGCTAGAGTAATGATAGATGATGTGGGTTTTGTTGATAGCTGTGCAGGTTGGTATTAAGATCTATATGTAGTAATTGATTTTAGGTGGGGTGATGGGTGTCAACAAGCCATAGATGTGGATCTAACAGGTGCACAACTACATGGTGGTGGTTAGGATGGGTATGCACAGGTAGCACTAGTAGTGGTGCAAGCCTAGATCATAGGTTTAAAGAGATAAGTGGCCACTCTATAAAGCTAGATTGTCACTCTAATAGGTTAGGTTACCACCCTGATAAGAGAGAAAGATTAGGTAACGATATCTCTTAGGTTAGTGACTCGAGAGTGAGATTCACTATGACAAAGGGTAGGTGTAGTGATGGCACTAGTAAGAGGACCTGATATGATTCCTATGACATGATACTTAACTATTATGGAGAAGTTGAGATATTTTGAGGTGATAGTGCTGGTACAATGCCCCCAATAACCTAGATATGGGGAGTGTAGATATAGTTTAGTAGGTATTCCAATTGTGGCTATTCTAAGATAATGGGCATCTACAACTAGTGGGTAAGTACAGGGCACTCCAAGAGGTCTGGCACCTGGTGGTAGTGGTAGTAAAGTAGGGTGAGCCAGTGGTAGTGGTGCCTTAGGGGCATGATACATGACATGATATATGTACATGTTTTGATTTTTGATACTAGCTTACATGCTAATGATGTAAGATTTACATGAGAGAGAGATATGATACACATATTACATGTATCATTTATGTGAACACACTATGATGTTTATTAGACTCACAAGCTATATATATGTGATCTTATTTATTACTCATGTGCATGGTTATTATGGTTTGATGTTTATGCTTATTTCTTGTGGTGTGATGTTTGGCATTGGGTGGTTATTGCTTATTATGTGATGTTTATATTGATTATGGAGTGTTATTATGTTATGTTTATTTAGATTAGGCATGAAATGGATTGGATTTATGTTCATGCTAATGATATGCTAAATTTTAATGTGTATATGTTGACGTAGAAGATTGCACCCTTAGTAGGAGGCCTAGCTCCTACCTTCTTCACGCAACAATGGAAACTCCCCTCTTACCTGTGGGATCGGTGAAGCTGGAGGGGAGAGTCTCTAGATGAGGGCTAGCTCCCTCTGATCTATCATTTAGGCCCTAGTTTCTCCTACTGCTAACCAATAAAATGAAAAGGGGGGGATGAAAAGGGAGAAGGAGATGCTAAAAACAAAGCCTAAGACTAAAAAAGAAAAGAGGTGATACACTAGAAAATGTGACCCACTCAGGCCCAAACATACACTTTTCACCGAGAACCAGCTCCCATTCACTTCATCTATCAAGAGAAAACCTTCTACATTAGTGGTTCAGGGGTCCATGGAGATACAGGGATGAATTAACTACTAGAGGTGTTCTAAGATGCACTACAACATCCAATCCACTTCACCTATACTCCTCTAGGGACACTTCTAACAGACCTGTAAAAGGAAAACCCAAAAAATGCACTAGACATGATGAAATCACTCTGCAGAAGCATTAAGAAAATGACTTAATACAGAATCAAGGCATAGACGCATATTAAAGATGCAAAAAACTTAGAATGGAGGTAAAAATGTTGTGTTTCGATTCAAGTTAAATATCTGGTAGAGCTTTGCCATACAATCTTGAGAGATTTTTGGGCAGAGTTTTGCCTTAAGGCTAAGAGCAGATTTTTTCTCCAATGAGAAGTTTACAATATATAGGAAGAGGAAGAGAATCTTGGCACTTCGTGGAAAGATTTTTTGGTGCTCATTTTTTCAAGTGACCCATGTTCCTTACGAGCATTGGGAAGAGCAAGCTACTCAAAACATCAATGAGTTGCACCCTTTGTCTACTTGTAAGGCCTCTTCTTCAAGGTGATTACATGGTTTGTCTAATCATAAATGCGGAATGAAGAAAACCTATTGCACTGCTAGCTATTTGCACCTCCTAATGGTCAATTCACAGGCACTATATCATCTACCAAAATAACTTCTTGAATCGGCACCTCCCAATGGTCAATTCATAGGCACTATATCATTTGTCGAAATAATTTCTTGAATCGGAGCTTCCCTTCGCCACTTGGACTATTTGCCTACTCCTACACTTGGCACTTTTATCTTTTCCCTACCTTGTCTCTTTTTGGCTCTTTCAGCCCTCAAGCTATCTCTAGGTGGGTCACTGCATTCCTTGGGCTCCTTTCATGATTTGGTGCTTAGGAAGTTCGAACACAATGGCTACTTCACTATGTTAAATTTGACGTTCACGCAGCCGTCACCCAACAGCTAGTTTGTCTGATTAAATTTGATGGCTTTCAGGACGTCACCATAGAAATGAATAGATTCATGCAAAATCAAAAAATGAAATGGCCTAGAATAGTAGGGACAGAAGGGGACCAATTTTTGGCCTGTTGGGCAAAAAATGGTCAACAAATTGGTGACTCCCAGGGGAAGCATGCCTGCTATGCTTAAAGACCAGTTGCCTTGTAGTCCATTGGGCACGAAGTTAGATGTACCTATGAAGAAAGGTTAGAAACAGCCCCAAAGATCCAAGAATCAAACATGAAGCTTTTTACCCCACATGCAAAGGGAAACACACAAGGCTAAAAACACTACCTGTGTAACTGCACTTAGGGAAAGCAGGAAATGAAACTGGAAGCAAACTACTATATACAACTAACTAGGAAAATTTACCTCCCTCTTAGATCAAAGGGAAAATTTATTAAGTCCCCTTCTTGGTGAGAAGCCTTATGGTGCCGAGCAAGTAGCTGCATGAAAAGGAGATTTGGTGACTCACTCCTCTTGCCTGTCACCTAGTTTGGCTGGTATCTGAGTGGATTAGATTCGAACATGCTTCCGACATATATGTACTCTACTTGTCCTTAGAAGCTTATTGAATGCTGGTCCTTCATACTGGTGCTCTTCACCAAGAAATAAATGGATGTTGGCTTATCACCGCTAGCCCTTTGACATGTATAGCTCCCTTGTAGTGCATCATGGTCTGACCTGTTTCCTTTTGCTTCATTGCAAGCTCTATCAGACTCATCCTCTACTTCCTTTTGGCCTTCTTGAAGAAGGGTGACTGTGGTGATGTCTGAAATGGAATCACAGATTGATTTCTCATCCCACTGAACATCATCTCTTTCTTCAAAACTCTCTTCTTTAAGGCCTTCCTCCAAGAAGACAGACCTCTCCTTTTCCTCCTCCAACTCAGGGTCTCCAGCGTAGTCATCCTCCTCATCAAAATAACAAGGAAGTTCATTGAACAAGGGGGAAGAGAGCTCACCATGCTTTTTTTCCTCCTTGTATTGCTATAACATCTACATATATGTAAGACCTACATCTTCTCCATTGCTGATGGTGTCTTCACAAGAAGCGTCAATGATGATTTCTTCTTCATTTTTGCTCATGATAGCCCCTTGGGAAACTATAGCTTGGATCTTCTGCTCCTCACTTGCCTCCTGCAGAATAGGTTCTTCCTTGAGAAGGGGTGAAGTGGGACAAGAATGTGGAAGAGGAGGCAGTCCTTGAGCTAGAATCAAATGATTCTCCTCTTTCCACTTGGTCAGCACTTCATCTATATCAGGTGCGGCTTGATATCTCTCTTGGAAATGTGTAGGTGGGGTGTGTTCAGACATGGAATGTGTTTTTTGGTCTAAACTATCCATCACACATTGGCTAAGGAATCTCTCTCTGGATTCCAACTCTATAATTCTCCTAGCTAGATCCTCTTGGAAGAACCTTTCCTGGAGGTCACTAGCATCATCATGAGTAGGAGCAGCCTCAACTTCTTCAAGGTTTTTAGAAAAACCTTACTTCTCCTCCTTCCTGCCCCATGATTCCACTATTTTCCCCCAGTTCAGGATCTCAGAATTGGAATTTTGCTCTTATGAACAGGCAACAAATTTGCTTTCTCCAATGTCCTAGGGCTCCTCCATAAGGTCTAGAAGCTCTATGTCTCTTTCAAGAAGCAGTCTCATCCTAGCCTCTAAATCTTCAATTTTCTTGGATAGATTATCCTGAAAGAGTCTTTCTTGGAGGTCACTAGCATCATCCTCTTCAAAGCTCTAGGATGGTTCCTAGCATTCCTTCCTCCAACTTGGAATCTGCACATCATGTTGAAAAACTTGGGGAGGCTGAGGAATGCTAGGAAGAGACTGTTGATGCACCAGAAGAGTCTCTAGAAGAGGGACTTGCTAGTTCATGGGATCCCCCCAGTGGAAGATTCATAATATAAAGAATTGGGAAGATTGATCTCCATGGGGGGTTGCTTTGATGCCCTTTGATGTTGGAAAGCCAGGTGCACGGGATTGAGAGCAGATGTTTCAGATGAGTTGGAGTGGGTGAGTGCTATCTAATAGAAAGGATTTGGTGAAAAAGAGGGGGCTTTCTTCAGAATAGGAGGGGGCACACAAGGTTGGCTGCCTTGAATAAATGGATTTCTCCATTTTGCTACCTCTTCCTCCATGGATTATAGGGCCTGAGCTTGCCTAAACAAACACTCCTCTTTATACATCAGCTCCTGCTAATAACCGTACTGCTCCTCTAGTCTGTTAATCTCCATTGTCTACCTCTCAAACTCTAGAGCCACCTCCCTTATCATTATAGGGCAATTAGGAGAGCTACTTGAGGGGATTGCATAAATATTTGGAGCCTGATCATAGTCATATGAAGGAATACAAGGTCCATGATTCTGTACAAAATAATTATAAATATAAAAGTAAGATTTTTGATGGGACCAGGCTAATTAACCAATAGATTCAACTCAGAGTCACCATTGGTGTTGATGCAAAAGCCTCCAAGGGCTAGTTGGTTGAAGAACACACCAAAAATTCTTCAACTCTTTGGACAAAACCTGTCCCAATTGGTCCCACCGGGGGTACCAAAACTATTGACACAAAATATTTCACCCTTGGTAGGAGGCCGAGCTCCTACCTTCTTCACATCAATGAGCTGCACCCTTTTTCTGCTTGTAAGGCCGCTTCTTCAAGGTTATTACATAGTTTGTCTACTCATAAATATGAAATGAAGAAAACCAATTGCACTGCTAGCTATTTGCACTTCCTAATGGTCAATTCACATACACTGTATCATCTTCCAAAATAACTTCTTGAATCGGCACCTCACAATGGTCAATTTACAGGCATTGTATCATCTGCCAAAATAACTTCTTGAATCAGCGCTTCCCTTCACCACTTGGACTATCTGCCTGCTTCTACACTTGGCACTTTTATCTTTTCCCTACCTTGTCTCTTTCTAGCTCTTTTGGCCCTCGGGCTATCTCTGGCTGGGTCACTGCATTCCCTTGGGATCCTTTCATGATTTGGTGCTTAGGAAATTAAAAAACAATGGCTACTTCACTGTGTTGAATTTGGCATTCACGCAGGCGTCACCCAATGGCTAGTTCGTCTGCTTAAATTTGACGACTTTTAGGATTTCACCGTAGAAATGAATAGATTCATGCAAAATCAAAAAATGAAATGGCCTAGAATAGCAAGGACAGAAGGGGACCAATTTTTGGCCTATTGGGCAAAAAATGGTCAATAGTATACACTGCACTAGTGTATTTTAGACATGTGGTAGGAAATGGTTGATATGTTTAGATGCTTATTGATGTTATTAACTTATGATTTTTGTCATGGTTATGGTTTTTATTATTATTATTATTATGTTTATGGAATGCTATTTTTTTTGGAGTTCATTATGTTTTGACATGTTAAAAATATATTTATTGATTATGGATGTGATTATCAGGTATGGTATGGTAATGTAGATGGTTATGGTTATGCTTATGATTATTTGTTGTTATTGTTTATCATAAAACACTTGCGATAGTTTAATTAACAAAACTAGATGGGGAAACAAAAAATGCAATCAAGAGATAAAATGCCATAATGAAAATATCAAATATTCATGATAGGATAAGTAGAGAGCACGGTGTTTCTCTATTGACAAGGGCTAAAAAAACCCAAAGTTGGATTTTATTAATGAACATAATCCATTTGAATGCTTTACATGGGTGCTTGTTAGTTGGTTAAAAAGGTGTCTTGATCATGTAATGTTAAGTAAGCTCAAAAATCCCTTGCATATAGTGGAAAAGGGGAGATTGGTCAATATGGAACCCTGTTACAAGACTGGCATGCCTCTGATGTCAATGTTTGAAAGATAAGGTTAAACAAACCTATGCAAAATTATGTAGACTGATTGATGCATGAAGTCTACTTGTAAAATGTGATTGTGGTTTCTATCTTATCTTTCTTTTTGAGATCCAATTGTGACTTTTAAGATTATTTTTCTTTTCTTTTGGTCATGATGATGGGTCTTCTGCTAATTATTGTATGTGGGAAGTTGATCGATGTGAGAAGTTTTTAATAAATTATTATGCTTTTGATAAATGCTTACTCAGCCATCTTTCGAGGGATTGGTATAATTTTATGTGCTTTGGTTAAAGATTTTTGATAGCTATCCTTCAATGGAATAGTCCACCTTACGTGTTGGTAATTTCCAATAAATTTTTAACAATTGTCCTTTAAGAGAGTAGTCTATAAATGCTAGGAATGACCCATGATTTTTAGTGATAGGAATTTTGTTATTTGGATTTGATTTTACTTGGCATAGACTTTCTTATGGTGAATTAGTGGTTCACCTTCATAGAAACAAAACCAAGAGCACAAGAAGGTTGGTTAGGTGTAAATAGATTTAGGTGACAATGGTCATGGGGATCCATATTGAAAATGGGTGGAAATTACCATTAGAACCATGCCATGGGTAGAGATGTGGTACCCATTGTTCAAGATTAGGATATGTTGGTGACAAATAATCACATGATTTATTTTTAATCGATTATCCCCTAAAAGAGGGAGATGAATTTGGGTAGATAGAAATGGATAAGCTTAAGTTAGGAAAAAGTTGGACTTGATCCTTCTTACCAAAAGGATGGGCATAGATGTGAAAAATTAAGGGGCTTAACCTCTATCTAGCCTTCAAGAAAAGATAATAGGTAAGCTCCTGATCCATACATGTGGGTTATGATATAAGGTCCGAGCCACTTGAAAGTAAACTTTCCCCACTTGATTTTATCCATATTAGTGAAATGTTGATTTTCCTTTAGGATGAGGTCTTCGCTATTGAATTCTCACACTTTAAGGTGTTTGTTATAGGCACATTGGATATGATCTTGGTAGACATGAAGGTGGGTGAGGGCTATTAAATGATGTTTGTCAAGTAGCTCAAGCTGGGCTAAACGATGTTGATGATAATCATTTTCTAAAATAATCTCTTACAGAGATATGCAAAGAGAGGGGATTTGGACTTTAAGAGTCAAGATAGCCTCTACTCCAAATATAAGAGAAAACAAGGTAACACCCATCCGAATTCTAATGCTAGTACTATATGCCTATAAGGCAAAGGGGATGTGAAAATACCAATCCCAACTAGATGCATAGACCATTTTAGTTAGCATGTTATTAAGAATTTTGTTAGAGGATTTTGCCTATCTATTAGTTTGAGGGTGAAAGGGTGAAGAGAAGATTAACTTAATATTGAATACATCACACAGACCTTACATTTATTTGTTCTTAAAGGACTTACCATTATCAGTGAGAATCTTGTGAGGAAAACCAAATTAGAAGTTGATGTGATGGTTGATAAATTCAACAATATTCTTCACTTTGGTTGAAAGTATGGGGAATTGGGATTAATTTCACAAATAAGGTCTAAACCCCATTGTTAAAAAGGCTAAAAATCGGTAGAAACTCGAAGGCTATAGCTAGGTGCATGATGTAACATAGCATGTTTTTGACATTTAACAAACTTTTTCACATAATCACAATATTCTTGGTTAAGGGTAGGCTAGTAATATCCAAAATTGAGGATGCACTTAGCTATAGCAAGACCACTAAAGTGTCCCTCACAAATACCATCATGTGTTTCTTTGATAGCATGAGGGGCTTCCTGATAACACAAACAATGAAATAAGAGGCCATCAAAGCCACACTTATAAATAATTCCTCTCATAATGGTATAGATTGAGGTACTCTAAAAAAATGTTCTTTGAGCATTCCTAGAGAGATTGGGGAAACTATGCAAAAGTTAAGATAGTCAAAGGTTTATTGAGGCCAAAGGTCAGGTTGGGTTTCCTTGACATTAAAAATGGTGGGAGAATCTAGTTTGACATAATATGGTTGGGTAAGCCTATAGACAATGATAGAAAACTTAGAATCCAAAGGTACAAATAATATCTATGAGGAAAGGGAGGCCATGGTGTTGGCAAACTTATTGGTATATCATGGGGTTGATTGGATGCGATAGTGCTCAAATGATGTTAGGAGTTCATCAACTATTTATTTTTACTATTGCAAAACATCATTATTATACTAGTAAGATTCATTGATTTGATTGACCACAAGTTGGGAGTCACCAAATATATTCATTATTTTGACTCCTAGGGCTAAGGTAGTTTGAAGGCCTATCATTAGGGATTTATACTCAGTCATGTTTTTAGTACATTCAAATTCAAGGTTGAAATATAAAGGAAGGTGTTCACCATCAAAGGGGATAAGGATAATACTATCTCCCCCATGACTTTGAGATTTTTATCGATCAAAAAACAAGGTGACTTGATAGGTGAAATACGCTTGAGATAGGGACATGATGGACTCATCAGGGAACTCAAGAAGAGGGGATTGATTATATTATAATGATACTTTATCATATTGGTCAACAATGACTTTCCCCTTAATTATCTTTTGTTGAAATAACTCAAGTTAAAACTCTACTAAGAGCATGAGCCACTTAGTCATACATTGATTTTGATATGGCTTGTAGTGCATGTACTTGAGTGGGTTGGTGTTGGTTATGATATAAATTTTATGATTAAGAAGGTAATGGTGAAGATTGGTAGCCATTAAAACTAAGGCCAAAAGAAGTGTCTTAGTATGGGTATACTAAGTCTCATACTCTACAAGCATGTGAATGATATATTTTATGGCTTTCTCTCTATGTTGTTCATCCTGATCAGCCAGTATTTCCCTAGGGAATGGTCTATGGTAGAGATATATAGTAGAAAAGTTGGTCATCCTTGGGGGGTAAGGATAGGTGGTGACGAAAGGTACTCTTTGAGTGAATCAAAGGCATTTTGATAATCTCTATTACACTTGAAAGAGTCATCCTTCTTAAGGAGGTAGTGGATAGGTTGGCATTAATTCGAAAGATGGGAAATGAAATGATGAATGGACTAAAGCTTCCCTTGCAAGCTACAAAGTTTCTTAAGGTTGGTTGGAGGAAGAATGTCTAATATTAATTTTATTTTTTTTGGGTTGACTTCAATTCTATGAAGGGAGATAATAAAACCTAGAAGGTTTCCTGACAAGACCTCAAAGATGCACTTCTTGGGGTTAAGGTGAATATGATAGTGGATAAGGCACTCAAAAATGATCTTAATTTAGACCAAGTGATCATTTTGGAGTTTGGATTTTTTGATATGTTCATCCACATAGTCCTATATGATCATATGGATAAGGTCATGAAAAATGTAGGTGATGACACGATGTTAGGTTTCACCAACATTATTTAACCCAAAAGGCATGTCTCTATAGTATAAGGTTCCCTAAGGGATGGAAAAGGTAGTTTTATGTTGATCTTCGAGAACAATTAAGATTTGATTGTAGCCTAGAAACCTATCCATGAAAGATAGCATCTCGTGTCTAGATGTAATATCCACAAGTTGGTCAATGCTAGGTAGAAAGAAGTAATACTTAGGGTAGGTGAGGTTAAGGTCATAAAAGTCCACATAAATATGCAGTCCCCTTGTGGATTTAGTGATAGGTACAACATTCAAGACCCAATGGGGGCAGTCAATAGGTTGAATGAAGTTGATAGATAGAAGATACTGAAGCTCTTATTTGATGAGAAGAGCTATGTGAGGATGCATGCATAAGAGATTTTTCATGGCAGGTTTGGCATTACAATGAGTGACCATGTTGTGGTAGAAATAAAAGGGTCAATTCTTGGCATATCACTATAAGACCAAGTGAATGCTATGTTACGATCATGAAGGAAAAAATAAAAGTCATGAAGTTCTTGAGTGTTCAATGATTGGCCCAATTTGACAATGTGGGGATTATTCACAGTGCTCAAGTTGATATTCATGGTGGTTTCATTTAGCATGGTTGAGGTCTCAAGAGGAGGGGATTTATAGATTTAATAACTCAGGGCACGAAGGTAGGTGAGAATGGAATAATCATCCTGACACTAAAAAGTGTTGATGGTAGGAGAGTCCTCTCCTATCATCTTAGGATGGGTTAAAGGGATGGTCACAATCACCCCCTCCTTTTGATAACTTAGGGTTCCTAGTTTGATCATGTTGATGAAAAAAACTTAGGTGGGATGATGTCATCATCCTCACAGGCAAGTGGAGGTGAGATTAGCGAGGGAGGGGTATCCTCCTCAAAAATGAAAATGGTGGGTTGTTTGGATTTTTTATTATTAGGTAAGATGAAACCAAGTTCTTGTTTCTCATGTGGCTTCCTAGTTCTGATGATGACTAATTCATGTGGGCCATGCTCATATCATCCAAAATTGAAACCTTTCCAAGCACATCGATGTAAGTATGTCTTGGTGAAACTTGGTTTATAAAGGTAAGAGAAACTAATGGTGAATGGTCAAGGTGGTAGAGAGGTGGTAGGAGTACCAAGGAATTTATCAAGTCCTCTATAGATAAAATAGGTCTGAAAATTGGGAGGTCCAAAGGGAATGATAGTTCCAACATTAGGGTCATATCTCAACTAGTTGGTAAGTTTTCCATACTCATGAGGAGTAAGGAAAGCATCAATTATTAAAATGTGATACTACCCTAGTGAAAGATGATAGAACATGGATTCCAAAAGGTCTATTGTATGGATTTGGTGTGAAGGTATAGAGTAACTAGTTGATGCCTCATCGTTGGAAGGAGGTATGATATCCACTTTAGTAGTTGAAGGTTGGATTTGAGTAGATAAGGTTATGGTAGATGGAGGTATGAGGACATCATTAGGGTGGTAAGTCATCTTAAATATTGAGAAAGGACTTGGGCCAACTTGGATGGTGATGACTTGGCCCTCCTGCTCAAACTTAATGCATCAGTGGATGGTAGAGGAAATGTAAACCATAGAGTGAATCCAATTTCATCCCAACAAGATGTTGTTTTTAGAATTCACCTTATACAACATAGAATAGTTCAAGGAGGGTTTGGGTTCCTACACAAATATGAAGGATGATATTTCTCAGTGTAGTGGCCATAGTATTGTTGAAAGAATGAAGGATGGTCGAGGATTCAAATATAACATTGTCTAAGAGGTTGAGTTTGTTGTAGGTGTGAGAGGAGATAATGTTATGCTAGCTCCCCCATTAATCATGACCTATTTGATGTGGGTTTGCTTGATGTAGGAAGTGATAAAGAGAGGAAAATTTGGGTCCTTTGGCTAGATGGAAGGTATTTATGAATCCTTAAAGGTAACAATGTTGGAAATTTGAAGGGCATCGATAAAGGTGGCTAGAGGTTGGAGGTCTTTGGGTTGCACCTCAATGGATTAAAAAAATTATATTATTGCTTGGTGGTGGTAAGGAGAGGTAGATATTAATTCATATAATCTCAAATTTATCAGGGTCTTATGAAGTTGTTTGAGGATAACTCTCCTAATGGATTCTAAGGGGCTAAATTGGGAGGCACCTAAGATAGACACCTTAGGTTTGGTCGAAGTTGGGGATGGTTGGGTGAAGGTTGGTTGGGAATGGGAAGAGGAATATGTCCAATAAATGGATACCTTTGCCTTCCCCTTGTCTTTCTATTGTGATCTAATGACCATGTTGATAGTATGGATAGAAGGAGAGGTTGAGCTAGAGGATTAGTCAGATTCATCTTCACTCTGAGGTTAGAGTAGAGGAGTGGGTGAGTGTTGGGTAGGTATAGTGGGTGGTTGGATTGGTATGGGGATCATAATAGGTTCATTTGTTATCAAATCATCCTCATCATAAAGTTTGATGGATGATGGTTTGGAGAGATTTACAGTTCTCTATGTCATGGTCAGTTGTCCTATGATAATCACAAACTTGGTGATATTTTTACCAGGTAGGTTTTGAAGCTAGAGTGTCAAAGGGTATGATGGGAGGTAGGACCAAACAAGAGGTTTTTAATATCATATAGAGAATGGATGAATAGGATTCGATTAGGGATGGTAAAGGTTTAGTAACTTTGGATTTGGTGGTCGAAGTAAGAGGTTTCATAGAAATAGGCTGGGCAATAGGTGCCGTAGGTAAGGTGGTATGTTTGGTCAATGTCTTTGGTTTAGAAAAGGAGGTTGAGGAGCTAGAGTATAATATCGTAGGGTAGGTAGCCTAGGTATTATTGGTAAGGTGAAAGAGGTGCATTGGAGAGTAATTGTGAAGGCATAACCAAAAGAGGTGATGAGGTTTTGGTAGAGGTAATTTAATTCCTAATTAAGGTAGAGGGATAAGGACCCATAATGGAGGGAAAGGTTGAGGGAGGTAAAATTTGGGCCTTCTAAACTTTGTGTGGCTTCACCTCTTTAGTTACTTTGGTATGGCATTTCGTTGGTGGGCTTGAAAAGGTTATGTCAACTTTGACAAATAGGTGAGTAAGGCTTGGTGTATGGGGAAATATCGAGATTCCTGATAGACTTAGTTGGGATGATAGGAGAGGGATTGGATGCTTGGATATTGGTTAGCTTAAGTGGTTGGGGGTTGTTTGATTTGGTGGAATTTTTAGTTGGTTGTTTAGAGGGTTTGGTTGTTTGGGTAGATATGGTAAGAGGTTGGTCAATAGAAGTGGTAGGTTGGTCTGATCAAGAAAGGGTTAGAGGTCCTAGTTGGGTAATATAAGGGATTCTTAATTTCTTTCAAAAGGTGGCTCAATGCATGTCAGGGTTGGAGATAAAATTTAATATATGCACTAGCCTATATAAGGGTTTATAAGTTATTTTGGTTCCCTGAATGGTGGATCTACAAGATAACCCCCTAGGTGTAGGCATAAGGATGGTAACCTCATCCTCAAGGATGGTAACCTCATCCTCTTCCTCAATCAAAGGATTCAGGGGTGAAATAGGTGGTTCCTCTATGGGAAGAGTAGACATGGGGGTTTCCTCCTCAGGAATGATCTCCAAAGAGGGATTGGTTTTTTCAGTAGCTAAAGGTGAGGGTGAGATGGCAACAATTGTTGTTCCAGTATATCAGGGAAAAGGGTGGCTAGTGTCTCTATTACCTTAATAAGTAGAGGAGGAGAAGATGGTGTTTCCTCAGTTTGAGTATTTGAATTAAATGAAGTTGAGTCCACTATCTCAAAGATTGTGGAGAATATCAAGATTAGATACTAGATAGTTTGGAAATAGGCACATCAAGAACCATGTTACCCATATGGGTATTGTGAGAGCATTCAACATTATTGCTCTCATTATTGGTATGAGCATGGATTGTGAAGGGTTTCCTATATGTATCAAGGGCTTGGTTCGATGGTGCATTGGGGTTGTCTAATGCGAGTCCCCCTTATAAATGAGGGATTAGACAAAGTTCTTGAAGGTGTTACACCTACTGACATCATGTCCTATCACTTGATGAAAGGAACATAAATAATTCTCATTGTATCAACTAGGTGTGAGATGAGAGGAGTAAAATTATTAGGGTGGCTTGATAGGAGGAATTTCAATGATATTAGCTTTCAATAACTTCTCTGAGATGGAAGCATAGGATTCTCTAAGTGGAATGAATTGCTTCTAGTTATTCCAATTTTGGTTCTTTAGGTTTTACTTTGAGAAACTAGAGGAATTGGATTGGTTAATAGGAGGTAGAGGAGCGGTCTTTAGGATAACCACATTCATGGTCCCCTTGTTCTTGATATTGGTATTGGGTTAGTTTTTGGATTTAGAGGAAGAAGCCTCATTGGTTTTATAGGTTGAGTTCTTATTTTTTATCTTAACCTTTCCTTCATCATTGGATTGGTTCTCCAACATACGTGCCATGGTGAAAGCATCATTGAAGGTTTAGAAGCTTTGGACATGCAATGTGGAAGAGATATGTTTGTCACATGCCCAAGCAAAGAACTCTATGAGTTTGGGTTAAGGCAAGGAAAAATATAGTTCATTACGTAGGCTCCTCCAATGAGCCACAAAATTGGCAATGGATTGATCTTAAAACTACCAAATAGAGTAGAGGTCGGTGATAGACACTTTCTTGGAGATATTGATCAAAAAATAATCAAAAAAGGTTTAAGCCAGTTGGGTGAAGGAGAAGATAGAATGTTTGGGTAAGGCACTATACCAATCCAAGGCCAGGTTAGATAGAGACATGGGGAAGGTGTAGAGAATAAGGGAATCATCATAAGTGATGAGATAACAAGCATGCCTAAATTCCCTAAGGTGCTATTTGGATCCTCCTTAATTTTAAATTTAGATAACTTAAGAATTTCACACTAGGGAGGATATAGATTGATAGGTATGGATAGATGGATAGGCTCATTAAAAATTTGGCCATATGACAAGATATTGTGAGCATTCAATATGGATGACTCTAAGTTGATCATCTTATCTATAAGCATCTTCACTAGGTCTGATTGAGATTATGTACTTAAAAGGTTATAAGATGCATATTGTGGAGGTGTTTGAGAGACATACAGATAGAGAATAGAAGGTTGGGAGGCTACTAAATATGGATAAGTGTATGTCAATGGTTGGGTGGAAGATGCATAATGGTAGGTAGAGTAAGGTGGTATGATAGTGGGTACATGCCCTTGTAGACTAGGGATGTAGCCAAAGGTTGATCTAAGGGGTGCTTGTTGGATAGGAGTAGTAGTTGGGTTGGTGGCCAATGGAAGGGTGGTAACCCTTGTTCTAATAGATGGTAAGGTAGAGGGTATGGATTCCATATGGATTTTAAATGGATTGGTGGTGTACTGGTTGAAGGTAGCTAGAGGAAGGCTTGTAGTGTTAGAGGTAGGTACTCATAGAGTGGAGGAGTACTTGTTAGGAGTAGAAGGTATAACGATAGTGGTATTTTGGGTTGGTTAGTTTATAGTGGTAGCTTCAAAGGGGTTATTGTTTGATGAGGAGGCTTGGGTAGATAATAGTTGAGTAGTAACCATGGCAATGGAGGTACTCTCCATGAAGTGGAGAGACATGCCATAAGGCTGATCTATATAAGGGGTAGAAACTAGGATATGGTAAGACATGGTTATAAAACAGTGTTGCAAAGCCACATGATTATGTCTAGGAAAGAGGAAAAATATGCATATCCTTGAGGGACCTCCCAAGGGAAGGTATTAATTCTTGAGGGGTGAGGGGATTTTTTTGGCTCAGAGATATTGTCCATGGATGAAGATGTAGAAGAGGTAGGTTGGCTTGGTGATAGTTTTTACTCCATAACGTCTCCTTGTTGGCAAGTGAGAACCATACAAGATAAGAGAGATATAAAGAACAAATAGCCTCACTACTCAAACAAAGAGAAGACAAGAAAAAGATCAAAGAAATCAAATCACACTCTAAAAGATGAGTTAAACCTAGATTTTTAATTATTCTCTCTTTTGGCTTATACCTGAAGAAGACATGTGATTGAAATTGGTTTATAGATTAGGTACTATAGAGTAAATCTAAATTTAGTTTCAGGTTGTGTATAGGTTCTCAAAAGAGATCTATATTGGAATCAATACATGGCTTGGTATTGGGGCCTACACCCTCACTTCACACATCGTAGTGATAAGGGTGTTGGGTGCTTATCCAAAATATATTGATATCTAGAGATTATACTCAATTAGAGAGCTAAGTTGATCCTCCCTTTGGTGATGACCTCTAAGTAGGATCATCAAGAAAGGGTAAAGTTACCACTAGGTGATAAAATCCTATTTGGGCCTTGTCTAAAGTTTATTTGATGTTCAATTGGTGAAAGTGGTTTGGTTTAGTGTGTGCAACAAGAGTGAAGCTATGATATATTACTTTGCCTCTAAGTTAAGCTATCCGAACTAAACTTTCAAGTAGTTGATGTATGCACTTAATTTTAAGCCCAAAAGAAACTTTGTATTTTTTCAATGAGAAAACAATAGGGAGAAAATCATATATATGCAAATAAGAAAAACTTGAGTAAAAACTCATGGCCCCATTAGGCATGTCAAAATGTTCCAATGATTTTTTACTTATTATTGGAAAGAGGGAAAATAAGAAACTAAGTATGGGTATGGTTGAAAAACCTAATTGATAGTGCATGCATTGAAATTAGAAGACTATGATGAGTTCCTCTTTAGCTTTGGAGGATGACTTATAGATAATAAAGCACTAAAGCAAACTTATTCATTAGACAAATAGATGAGTGGATTGCCTAGCGATAGCTAGATCCTAGAAGTAAAAGCTTCTTTAGGGTTTGTCAATCCACATATTTTAAACAATTAAGTTTATAAACATAAAAAAAGTAATTGCATCAATAAATCAAAAGTAATGAAATTGAATACAACAGTGCTTGCTAAGAAATATTTTATAAATGATTAAATTAGAAATAAACTAATTAATACTATTGCTATAGGGTTGGGGTATACATCAAAAAATTATAAAGGGTTCTATGAAAAAGTAGGAACATAAAAAATTAGGTTTAATTGGATGTAGGTAAGTGAAATTATCTTGCTAGTTTTTTGTGCCATAGTGACCATCAATAGTTGCGATGACCACCAACAATTAAATTGACCATCAGTAGTCAAGCTGACCATCAACATTTGGGTAGACCATCGACGGTTGAGTCAACCATCAAAAGTTACTATGTGAGGATTTGGGTTGGTAATTTGCTAATTGATGAGATCCAAAATATGGATTCTAAGAGATGGGTAAGACCTAGGTTTATTGTGAAATGGAGATAAATGAATGCTAAGAATTAAGTACTTACCATAAGTTAATTGAGTGGATGATTGAGGTGGATGATTTTTTAGTGAAATCTATCTTGATTTAAACAAAATAATAATACCTGAAGGCTTGATGGAAAGGTGGAAAAAAATGACTCTCTGATATGATTGCTAGGATGTTGGATTGTTGATGTGCTTGACATGTAAGAAAGAAACTTTTGGGTGCACAAGCTCTTGATTAAAAATTTAGATTCAAAGATGTATTTAAATGTTTTGTAGATGGATTTCACCTCTTTAATCCTCTCTCTTATAAGCAAGGTGAGAGTTAAAACAACATGTGAACTAGGCTTTCCAAAATTAACTCATCCATAGGATGGCTTGCAACTACAATTAGATAGGCTATAATTAGAAAATTAAGGTGGGTAGTTTTCATGATTTTAGTTTGGGTGGTGTAACCTGATTGTTGGTGGTTAGGGTGACCATTGATGGTCATTTTAACTATCAACAGTTGAGGGGTAAAAAGGGCTAAAAGGCAAAGTTAAGCCAATTGAGTTAAATTTATTGTGGGCTAGGTTCATAAAGGTTCCAAAGGCTAAATGGTCCCAAAGGGTTCCTAAGGTGGGTTTAGGTGGCACTTCGACATTCAAAATCATAATGTGCAGATTTTTGGTCTCTACAATAGCATGTCAATCCACTATGAGTTGATAAGAAATGGAGATATTAAGCCAGTCATGGTTTCAAAAATAAAAAGTAATTTCAAATAATGATCAATGAATAATTATTCAATGCAAATAACTTCACTTTGAAATCTATGAATAAATTGAGTGACATTCTTAAATATTCATTAAATGTAATAGAAGTCTTCTAAAAAATTTCAATAAAAATGAAGTAATGAATGAAATGATGATCACTTGGATGAGATAATTATCAAACATGATCATTACACAATAGTAAAAACTAGCTTCTGTAGTCCATAAATTCATAACATTAAAATTGAAGTCAACACAGGGCAAAGAATAAGGACAAATGGTGGCCTTTGCTTAGCCATCAGCTTAATTGGAAAAATATTATATTTCTCCTCTATCTTCTTGAATTTCACTCTCTCACTTGTTCTATTTCTTCCTTATACTTTTCATAAAGTTTTTTTAACTTCAAATATTTATATTATCAATTTATGAGACATTTTGGAAAAGTGATGAGTGAAATAGAAACTCTTTTTCAAAAAATTAGATACTTGTCGTTATGAGATAGTTATTCAACCTCTAAAATATAAATTTGTATGTCTCTCATTGTAAATAATACTTTTTGACAAATTAATATTTTTCGAGAGGAAAGAAATAAAATAAGGAGGTATGTATTGTTATTGAGGGTTAATACAAGAACATTTATAGGAATTTTTACTTTTCATGTTCTTGTTGAATGAGTATTATTTCTTATGTTTAAAATTCCATTCAATCTATGTTATTTATTTATACAAAAATATGTTTATAGATTAAATTTCATTATTCTAAATGTTTTCCAATGTGTTGAAATAATTGAAAGTTGTATTTATTAAATTATTGTGCACCTCATTTATTCTTTGTTTTTATTTCTTTTCTATCTCTCTACTCAATCTTATTCTATGTAAAATGTGTGTGTGTCTGTGCGCGCGCACGCGCGTGCACGCGAGTGCACGTGTTTTCAAACATACACATTTTTTTGACGCTTTTCAAATTTCAATAAAGTAGCCTCCCCTGAAAATGGAGAAGGGACCTCTTGCCCCTTACATTGTTGACATATAACCTAATGTTTTTACCCCATACAAAATATTCAGCCAACACATTTTAAATCATTCATTAATTTATCTAAAATACTTGTAAATGCTCAACAAATTTTTATGAATATTGAACTTCAGATATTTTTCAAATGATCTATAGATGCCTAAATGCACTAAGATTCTTATTTATCTCACTTGAATACCCTTTTTGACTATGACAACACAACACCATATAAAAGTATTGAATATATATCTCAGACTTAAAATTGTAATGGGTATGTTTCTAAGAAGATCACTAGTTGACCAAAAAATTTGGTGGGAAGAGAAAGGGAGGATAAAGAAGAAGTAGGGGCACAACAAAAAACTACAAAATGTGCCAATAATACCTAGTTTGAAAAAATAGCTAAAAAATATATAAGAACCTTAGAATCATATTATTTAATTATTAATAAATTCATAGATCCATTTTTAGGTGTCTACAACCACCATATCTAAGTATGATAAAATGAGAATGCTAACACCATATGGACACTCTTGGTTGACTATCATAACCTTACAAAAGTCTCAAATATAGATGGTCGCCTATGAAATCATTTATTGAGCATGTTCATTTTTCATTATTCCTTTTCCTTTTTCCTTAATTTCATGTTCTTAAATTCCTTTCCTCTTAAAATTTGCAAATCGTACATGGATGGGTTAGTTTTGGGTGTCTGCATAATATTGTTAGATAAATGAAGGCATCATGAAAACCTCAAAGATTATATAAATATTCATAAATACAAATATCTTCAATGAGATGCTCAAACACAGTGTTTGTCAAGCATTACAAAAGTGTTTGATAATGCTTTATTACTCTTAATTCCTCAAATAAACTTATCACTTGTTTATTTATAGATGACTAAATCCAAATATTGGCAAAATTTGTGCTCATGCTACTTCCAATTGTTAGAATTGAGAAATGAAGAAAAGGATAGATGGGCTCATCCATTTTAAAATGTAGCACAAATTAAAGAACAAAGTCTACATTAAGTAGAGATTCTTAGATAGAGAGAAGATCATATTAAATGTCTTGGCAATGGGACTAAATAAATATAAGATTGATATAAAAAAATTTCAAACTTTATATTTTATGATAAAAAATTAAGCAAAAATTAATTTAAACCAATCCACTATCCATAACATTGAACATTTAAATTTAATAATTGATATTTTATATATCTATATAAATATATAAAATGACAGTATATATATATATATATATATATATATATATATATATATATATATATATATATATATATATATAAAAGAAACCTACAATTATATATATTTACAGAAGTCCATAAATATGAAAGTTTTATATCCATATTGGCCACCCCGACACATATCCATGAATAAATGTGAAGGTGCAATTATATATATTTACAGAAGTCCATAAATATGAAAGTTTTATATCCATATTGGCCACCCCGACACATATCCATGAATAAATGTGAAGGTGCCTGTTTTATTTTATATATATATATATATATATATAACCTACAACTTTATTAACAGTTATTATAAATATTTATAGAAGTCCATAAATATGAAAGTTTTATATCCATATTGGCCACCCCGACACATATCCATGAATAAATGCGAAGTTGCCTATTTTATTAAGTTGTGTATAGGAAATAAAATCTTCTAAAAGAACATTCTTGCTAAAGAAAGAAATTAATTGATATAATATATATTCACGTGCATTATGCTCACATTCTAAACAAAAAAATAATTGATTAAAAATGATTTAAAAAAAAAATTAATATACTAAAATAAATCAAAGAAATGAAAAAAATGGAAAAGAAATTAATATGGATTAAAAAATCATTTCATCTAATAATTAGCGTCTTCTCTTCTAATTTATCCCCCTTTGATAAATGGGTCAACCATAGATTAAAACAATATGGACAAATCTATTAATTTAGAGAACCATAATATTAGGAGAAATGTCCAGAAAAATTACATAATACCATTAAGAGTCATTGCAGCCTTTACACTAAGTTAATACCACATCGGAAGAATGAGGAATGCAAAATAACGAAATAAACGGATGAGAAATGTGTTGCCATTAAATAGGGTGGAGAAGCCATAGAGTCCTACCAGAAGTATCGTTATCATGTTGAGCACTATGATCGTCTTCTGCTTCTGCATCATCTGGGAGAGCAATGTTCAGATCTAACGTGGACATATCATGCTTATTTTTGGAGGGGATTTCCTTGGCTGTTCAGAGCCAACGCCCGGGACGCATGGCTCCAGCAGGCGACGGCTGAAACGATACGAGGTGTGCGTGGGCAGCATATCGACAAGGATGCAAATGTGTTGTTGTCTGGTATAGTAGAGTCATTGCTAATTTCCAAGGAACTCATCACTTTCTATGCCCAAATATACCCTAAGAAACCCTACAAAGTCAAATTTCCAGCCCTCAATTTACGTGAGAATTAAGTGGGGATGCAATTTGTTTGACTTTCACATTGCCACATACATTCAGATTTCATGGTGTTTGGGCCTTTTCATGGATATGCATGAATGATGGTTATACACATCTCTTCTTCATACGGAAATTGATGACTTATATGTGGTGATTTTCAATGTGTAAGTCATTTATTCAGTTTATAAGTTCCCATTTTTATGTTGTAATTTGTAGTTTTAATTGAGGTATATAGTTTTAATATGTTAATTGCTTAACAAGGTTCGAAAATGTTGAGGTTTATAATGTTACTTCCAATAGGTAATTTAAAGGATCATAACATTATTCATTATATTTAAGTTGTGGTTGAGGTTCACTTTTCATAAATTCATTAAAAGTTAAGAATTTAATAATTATATATAATCAAATTTTAATATTTAATATAATATTTTAAAATTTGTTATTTTTATAAATATTTGGGAGATCCTTCTTTAATTTTGTATAAGGATTCTATTTTATTATATGGCTTTCTCATTATGGAAACAATGATTTTATTTTAAAATTATAGAGATTTCATTTTATTATATGGCTTTTTTATTATAGAAACAATGAATTTATTTTAATAATATTTTTATTACTGTTTATATATATATATATATATATATATATATATATAAATAATTCACATCATCATCATCATCATCATCATATTTAAAAGTATTATATGAAATCATTGAATCATGTACAATACCAATATTTTTGTCCATATTTATAAAATAAATATATATAGAGAATTTATAAAGTTGAGTATACATTTAAAGTAGTGAGTTCTTTTGCCTAAGTGGCGATGAGTAAGGGCCATCTACGTTGTCAAAATCACCCAAGACACGATCCTAACCTTAATCACTTGACTCTTTGTATCAGGTATGTGGAGGGATTTGTACCTTGATGGATGGATATAAACACCCATCATCACCAATCATACTACAACCCTTTCAATAAAATTTATTTTTTTAAAAAAAAGAATCTAAAATTTAAAATAAAAATAAAAATTATTTAATATTAAATAGATTTCAATGTAATTGTATGACAAATATCTATACATATTCAACTTTTGTAAAAAATGTAAAATATTTAATTAGATCTAATTAATTTTAAAAATATCATAGTAATAAGAAGAAAGCGAAGGTTTATAATTATATCTTGAATAAAAAGAGATCTTGAGATAGTCATATAAGTTTAATAATAGAAATCAAGGTAATTTGGTAAGAGAAAAAAACCCATTGCATGATGAATAAAGGACAATGTCCATACTATCAAGTTCTATTTTTAAGTGCTAGGATTATAGTATATATCATTCTTAGAAGTGTCTAGTAGGCACAAACATTTTTGATATTTGTATTTATCAGATTCAAGGATCTACAAATCTCACTCAATTTTATAAAATTTCAATTTGATCATCAATGAAATATACCTCTTGTTTCCCTAATTAGGTCATGATATTTCAAAATGATAAGGAATGAAATTATTTTGGGGTGTATATTTCACAAGGAAATAGTTGATGTTCTTTGATACTTATCATGGACCTCAATGACGTAAAATATCGAAAACAACATACCAATAAATATGGCTTTTAATTAGTCATAAAAACCATTGCAATGCAGTGATTCACCAATATGAACTTTGATCCTGCAATGAATATTCTCTAAATCATTATTTAATTTAGGCTAATTTTTTCATTTATTTTCCTAAATTCAAAAATATTATTCTATATTTATAAATGAATTGAGTTTAAATTAGGAATTGTTTAACCTTAAAAATCTAGATTGAGGTATCTAAGATTAAGAATATAAAAACTAATAAGCACAAGGGTGTTAAGAAGATATATAATAGGTCAATTAATTATAAAATTTATATAGAGCATATACTAAATTTATTAGGCTAAGATATGCTAAAAATGGAAAGTATAATTAACCTATATATTATAATGATAATGAAAATAAGGTACTTAACTGATTCTAATGCTAATACAAATCTAAATTTAGAAAATATAGAAAGCAACCTAGGAGAATATTCTATAATAATTCTAAAATTTTAGATTTTATACCTTTATAGCCTTGAACACTTGTGTTAGCCTTGGATGACTACGTTGACATTAGTGTCTAGGTTGGATGTAGATGTCATATACAAAATACCTACTAGAATAAGATGCAACCACTAGGATGCTTTTGGGTTTTTCATCATCTTCATTCTGATGCATTTAGATCTAGGTAATGGACTGTTTATCCTTGTCAAATAGTAAAATCTTAGTTCTTCTTCCTCGTAGTGGTTGTAGAGAAAATGGATTAGTGGGCACATAGTGTCAAGCTACCCAAAAAAACCCCTCTGTCATTGAATTTTACCTACATAGTCAATACTCAAAATAGGGCCCCATACTTATGTAGTTAACCCCCTACATGTTGGCTTGTGTGTGAACAATGCAATGTGATAAGCAAGTACAATAGTGACTTAGCCTCTAACTTATAAAATATATCTCTTGGACTACTCTTTTAGTAATTTAGACCTATGTATGTCTTATCCCTATGACTGATATGGAAATAGGATAAAATAGGAAAGTTTTTCTTTATCAAGTGTGTAATTGTAATTGATATCTTTGATAAGTTGTCCTGGTTTGTACTAGGTGTAAGTTTGAAATAAATGAGGGTTGATCTTGTATTTATACCAATACTTTTGGAAAATTAACTTGTATCAATGAACTTAGTCTACTATTAGGATACATTTTATTTATAAATTAGATGAGTTTATGTCACTAGACACTTGCATCAGAGTATGACACACGCATCGATATAAGTGTCTGTCTAGGTGGCAAGTGTCTACGAAGAAATAAAGTAGGTATAGTCTCAAAAAATTTAGAGGCATAATATAATTAAGTTTTAAGAATTATGAACTAGATATAAGGCATGGGTCATCAACATAAGACTATTTAGACTAAGAAATAGGCCAAAGAGGACATGAGAAAGTAGATGCGAGACTTATAAAAATGGCAAAATGTCTAGAACTGAGATGAACAACTAAGGTTTGAGTTTTTAAAGTGTACAAAACTAAGGTGATATATAATTCATAAATAATTTATAAATCCCCCTACCTTTATTTAATAATGAAATTTATAGTTTAAAGGAAAATAATGTGTAACAAGGTGTGTATAACACACCCTGTATTTTCTTGAATCCAACTTGAGTGATTTTCTAGTGACTGATGTATAATGAAAATCATGTTAAAGCATTTAATCAATTCATATAATATAAAATCAAAAACATTTGAAATGATGAAAATTGAAAGAGCAAGGTTTTAGAGTGTACTTGTGTACTGATGTAGCCATCTTCCCTATTGAAAACTTGATTTGAAAGATGTATCTTTATGAATACCTGAAATAGAGATTAGGAAAAATATATAAATCTAGAAAGCGAATATATCTAAGGAGATATAAATAAAGAGGGACAGGAGGGCACATGCCCCCATCCATAAAAAAAAAATTAATTAGAAGTTGAGACTAGCTCAATCATGCAACCCAATCATACTTATAACCTGGTGAGTGTAAGTGATCCAAGTCAACTAACACATTAAAGTGGTGAGGCTAGATGATAAAATAAAGTCTAACATGAAACTTGGAAATATCGAGACTTAATCATCTCAACCATTCCAAAAAATAAACTCATTATTGCAGTAGATTGGCTCATTATAGTTTGTAAAAGTCCAACCTTGTGGCTAGTGACAGTTCTTGAAAGTGTTTAGAATCTAAAAATATTTTGTATTTTTTAATATTAAGTGCACATGGCATAATATATGCACTTTAGATATGTCTAATGTAGAAAATGTGTTTAATAATGGTGTCAATGTATATAATTCTACCAAAAATATGTATCTAAATCATGTAACTATATGGTTTGACTAGTTCATAAACTATGTAAGTGTGGAAAACATGATTTCAAAACATGTCCCCCAACTATATATGGATAAATTTGAAAATTGATATAAATTATAATGTGGAGAACATGTTTCGAAAACATGCCCCCACTTTATGTCTAAAACTATGAATGTATGAAATCCTTGCCTCTATGACATGCCCTTAATTTTGAGGTGAAGTAAGATATAAATTGGTAGTTATCTCACCTAAAAATAATAAGATAACTATATAACTATAAATGAACCATGTATAATATAGGAGAACATGTCTAGGTAAATATATCATTGAAGCACATAGAATGTGATCACATCAAGGCCTAATATGCATGATAAAAATTATGGCAACATATATAGTAATATTAAAATATGAACAATAAAATCAAGCACACAGATAAGAGCACTCAGAAGCAAGTCAAAAGGAAATGGTCTAAGGAAACCTTAAATAAGGGGAATATTCAAATGTCACACAATCAAGTGGACATGATTTAGTCAAATGTCAACAAAATCTAGAATGACATATTCAAATGTCCGTAAAACAAGAAATGACATATTTAAATATCAAAAACACAAACAAAGGCATGGGGATACAATTAATGCAGCATATTAAAATGCTTTACAAACAAGACAATAGCAAGGTAAGACACTCAAAGAAGTGTACAAAGATAATTATATGAAACTAGCATAAATATATCATAGTAGCCCATGGATCCAATGTGTTTATAAAAAAATTTAAATACATAGTATATCAAGTACACTAAAAAATATGTAAGAATGGAGAAAGGCATCTGTAATTACATATCTGAGATCAAAACATGATAATATAAAGTGATAATAGAATAATATATCCTAAAAGTATCATTGTCATAGAGATGGATCTCCCAACTTCCTAATGACATGAGTAGAGGGAAAGACCAACATCAATAAGTGCATAAATCATATATCTATGTGTGCTTGTATCACACTGAAGCATAAGCATGAAACACTTGTGAATGTATAAGTAACTGATATACTAATCACAAACATGAAACTAACACATATGCCTAGGAACCAATAGAATATGTAGGTGCTGAAAATATTTTTACATTTTAAAATGTTTTCATTTTTTTAGTATTTTTGAAATATTGTAATAATCTCACATAATATATTTACATAATTGGATAATGTTCATTGGGATATTTAGAGGCTTTCCTTTAATTTTAGAAAGATAATATACATCTTTTCATAAATTTTTTGTAGCTATAAATGGTCCCAGCAAATTTAGTTTGAAATTCTCTTTTTTATATTTTTCTAAATTGGTATTCTTTTTATTATATTTTAATACTAGGTCACCCACAATAAAGTCACATGGTCAAACCTTTTTATTAAATAATCACTTAGTGAGATCTCGGTAAACTTGTGAGTGTTTAGTATCTTACATGCATTTTTCACTTAATTATTCTTATTGATGTAATATATTTTCATGGTATTCATTATTTTTAATGATTTATTTGAGAGAAATAGACAAGGAAGGTATCTCAAACTCAATTGATAAAACTAACTCTTTTATATATAACAAAGAATAAGGTGTAGCCTAGGTAGGTGTGCAAAAACTAGTGTGGTATGCCCATAGAGTATAAACCATCTATTGGTTCAAATTAGTACCATTTCACTCAATTATCTTTCCAAGTATCTTAAAAATAGTCATATTGGTTGTGTTTACTTATCCATTACCCTATGGATAATAAGGTGTACAAAATGTATGCTTAATTTTGTATTTATTGAAAAAGAGTTTTACCATATTATTTTTAAATGATGATCCATTATCAGAAATAATAGTTGAAGGTATGCCAAAGTGATAAATAATATTGGCCATCAAAAACATTCATATGTCATCCCTTGTGGTAAAATAAAGTGGAATTTATTTCACCCATTTTGGAAAATAATATAGCTATTATTATGAATTTGTGTTTTCCCACAATATCTAATTTTTATTTCAAATCAAGTCAAAACCTCCATAAGGAAAAAGGCCATGGTGAAATAAATAACTATAAATCATGTTATGGTGCATGATTCAAACTATTATACTTCTAGCATTAAATATAATTGTGCATGTTCAATACATTTTTTTACATGGTATGCCAATAATAACCTTTGTGCAATAGTTTTTGGGACATGGCCCATCTAATGAAATACCCATCACACTCTCTATCATGACTTTTTAAAAGTATGGTGTGGGCTTAATTTTTATTTAAACATCAAAGTTATTATCCATCAAAGCCTTGTTTGAATTAAAAAAATTCAATAATAACATGACCAAGTACTTTATGTTGTAATTTATGCTTATCATTCCATGTAAAATGATTTGGTATATAATCATGGTAGATGAAATTATAAATATCACTATACCATTATGTGTTTATAGAACTACACATAATGTCAAGAATGACTAATGCATCCATTTTATTATAAGAAATGGAATGATACCATAATTGTGGTATGGTAAATTCTAAATGATCATAATTGATATAAAAATTAATTGAGGATGTCACATTTGCCATGGCATCTACATGGAAATTATCTTTACAGGGAATATTATTAATAGAAAATGTATCAAATGTCTTTATGAGCTTATCCACCATTTATTTATGTATAAAAATGTGATCCTCTTTGGTTTGGTAATGGTTATTAAATTAATTAAGAATAAATTAGAATCACCAAAAGCTTTAATGCCCTTTATATGAAGCATATGTGCTATATAAAATTTGATTATCAAGGCCTCATATTCAGCTATATTATTGGTGCAATAAAAGGCTAATCTGTTGGAGGAAGTCATGTATTTTCTACCTAAGGTGGAAAATACAATGCCAACAACTACCCTTATTATACATATAGATCCATCAGAGAACATTTTCCATGGATTGAAAGATATATTATATGTGAACTCAACATGGAAAGCTTTAATGAGTGGAAAAGGATCTGATAAGGGAGTTGGAGCTAATTAGTCAAATATAGATTGACATCTTACTGACTATTGGGATAGAAATTTAAGATCAAAATCTATAAGTTGCATCATCCAATTTTTAATATAGCCAATTAGGTGTATTTTATTCTTAATAAACTTTAATGGATCTTCTTTGATTAAAACATAAACCTCATTATTGAGTAGATAATGCCTTAGCTTCTAGTTAGCAAAAACCAAGGCTAAACATTTTTTTTCCATTTTTATATATTTGCATTCATAAGAGACCAATTAGAGACTGATGTAATATATTTATCACTCTTTTTGATCATCATTGTATTATGATAATATGGCCCCAAAGGCCTCATGAGTGACCAAGATATAAATAATTAATGGTATATCTAGAATAGGAGGCATGAGTACTAGTGGGTTTGATAAATATTATTTGATTTTATAAAAAAAATGTTGACAAACATCATCTCATATAAATTTTATGTCTTTTTTAACAAACACGTGGAAGGATATGTTTTATTAGCCAACTGAATAATGAAACACTAAATAGCCTAAATTATGCACTATAAAAATCATACCTAGTTTAGATTGGTTGGTAATGGCATGTTGATAATGGATTTTACATTTTTTTGGATCAACCTCAATTCCCCACTAATAAATATGTACTCAAGGAGTTTTCCCAAAGATATTTCAGAAAACCATTTTTTGAGATTTAAACAAACATTTAATATTTGAAAGCACTCAAATATTTATTGTAAATAAGTAATATGGTCTTGGTGATGTTTTGATTTTTCAAGTAAATCATCGACATAATCCTCAACCATTTTGTGAATAAAATTATGAAATATATGAATCATGTCCCTTTGGTATTTCGTTCCTATATTTTTTAGTCGAAAAGCCATGACCATATAAAAACATATGCCTCATGGTGTAATAAATGTTTTTCTTGATTTGTGGGGTTAATTTTAATTTGGTTATATCCATCAAATCCATCGATGAATTAAAATGTCTCATATTGAGATATTGAATTGACAATCATGTTTATATTAGGTAGTGGAAAATTATCTTTTGGGTAAGCCTTGTTTAAATCATGGTAATCAGTGCAACAATGACTATCACCATTAGGTTTTGTAACATGTACAATGTTGGACACCCAATCAGAATGTGTAATATCTCTTATAAAATCTTAATCTAAGAGTTTTTAATTTTGTTTTTACCAATAATACCACTTTACGATGCATCTTAAAAATTTTTAGCTTAACTGAATTTACATCAAATTATAATAATATATTATGTATTTCTATAGATTAGGCATATCTAAATAGTAATAAGACAAAAGTTCAAGAAAATCATTAAAGACTTGTTGATAATATTTTCCTTCATCATCTTGCATCATGGAAACAAGTAGAACTTGTCGAGAGTCTTTATTTATTCCATAATTATATCTGACTATCTCTTCATTTAATAAACAAGATTTCTCTATGATAAATGGTGTAGTAAGAATAGTGTTTGATGTGTCATGTTGGATAGTTGTATCATTACTGTCAACAAAGTAAGCATGAGTGGAGGTGGCATGAGGAATCCCATTCTTATGATATAAGGAAGGGAGATCCTCATATTCCCCTAAGTATGCTATTAATGAATCATCATTTTATAACTCATCTAGTGTAGAGTTTTTTAGGGAAGCAGTCTCATCGATTAGATGAGATCTGACCACTTTGATTTGGATTGTATAAGTATAAATAAATTCTATTTTGGCCTTTTGAAAATAAATTTTACTATGAGAATTATGCTTGTGACTTGCATCTTTTTATGAAAACCCAAAGCCTTGAAAATTTTTGTTATGTGTAGATCAGATATTTAGAGATATGTCTTGCTCATTTTGTACACCACCCTTATCCTTTGTACCTTTATTTTAACAAATATTAAGAACCAAAATAAGGATTATAATATTTTGATGCCGAATTATCCATTTATTGAATCATAACATAATGTTTGAAGGTATTAGTATCCATTAGATAGGTGTAAATTAATCCTTGATGATTGGATTCTAAGCATGCATGTAAATTAGATGGAACTGTATACATCTCATATATCCAAGTCCATCCCAAAAGGATGTTATAATTCATATCATTTGGCACAAATTGGAACAAAGTAGGTAACATACATGGACTCATAATAATCTTAAGTGTTATTCATCCCAATTATTATCATGAAATATTATCAAATACCTTGATGATCGTATTAAATGGTTTCATATTTTAATCTCCAATGTTAATTAAGGATATAAATGATATGTTTCAAATGTTGAGCCCTAAACCATTATCCACAATAACTCATTTTACCATTTTATTATAAATACTTACGTAGATGTAGAGTGGAAAACAACTATTTATAAGGTGTTGAGGTGGTAAATCCTCCTTTCCAAAGGATATATTATGCTCAATACATTTTATGAAGTTTAAAATATAAGCTCTATATGGTGGTTCACCATTGCTAGGTAATTTGGTCATACATAATGCATCCAAAATGAATATTTGTAATAAGATGAATGATTTAGCAAGTTCATCAGTGAAGTTTTAGTAGTATTATCCTTAGATTGGAGAGTAACATGGCATGGAGAGAGTGACTATTTCATTCACTCCGTTTGGTGTTTTGAAGTAACAGGTAAAATCTCATTGTAAACATTAAAACAAGAATGGGTGTGCCAAAATCTAGTGAATTCACAATAAGCAAATTTATAAACCCTTATAGATTGATTTTATTTAATAACACATAATGCATAATAAGTAATATCCACCATAAGGTATTGTAACATTAAATAATTTATATAGATATCTATAGTAAACATGCTTTTAGGAAAAAAAACTTTGATTCTTTACAAATTTTAAATTTTCTTTTTGAAAAATAAAAAATTAGACTATTTTCAATAAAGAAGAAACCCTGAGGTAGATAGGGTTTAGAGATCAAAAATCTAGTTCACCAAATGTTTAATCCTAAAACTCTAGATTAGGGTATCTAGGGTTAAGAATATATAAATGAATAAGCACAAGGGTGATAAACAAATATATAGCATGACAATTAATTATAAAACTCATATAGACATATATTAAATTTATTATGTTGAGATACATAAAAACATATAAAGTAAGAACTATGCTAGATGTTGTAATTATAATGAAAACAATGTAATTAGCTAATTTTGATGCTAATATAGATTTGGATCTAGAACAGATATGAAGTAAATTGGGAAAATATTCTAGAATAGTCACCAAATTCTATATTTATTTCCTCTATAGCCTCAAAAACTTAAAATAAAATAACTAAAAAAAAATATCACATCACTCAATTATCTATCATGAAGGTATATGCTAAGAGTCCTTAACCATAAAAATCTAGAGGTGGTTGAAATAATGGAGAGGATCCAAATATAAATATTTAATAGAATATAATTATAGAGATGATCCTTCAATGATACCTCCAAACCTAATTATCAAGAGGCCTTTGATTCCTTATTTTGATTCTTTAGGTGAAGTTCTCTCTCCAAAATAATTAGATAATTCTTTGTTGATTGATAATGTGATGCAATAGTATATTACTTCCAACTCAAGTCTCACATAAGTACCTCATGTATATTTTATTTATCCAACACAAACATCTTCATCACCCCATTTTCACATTCCATCCCCACCTTGTGTAACATTTCCATATCCTATTCCACTTCCACTTCTAACTACTTCACCGATTCCAAAATAATTGTTGTTTCAAGAAACCCTACAAATGTGCTTCTCTCTCTCTCTCTCTCTCTCTCTCTCTCTCTCTCTCTCTCTCTCTCTCTCTCTCTCTCTCTCTCTCTCTCTCTCTCTCTCTCTCTCTCTCTCTCTCTCTTTCTCTCTCTCTCTCTCTCTCTCTCTCTCTCTCTCTCTCTCTCTCTCTCTCTCTCTCTAAGGTTAAAGACAGCCAAATTTTTTTTAGGTAGTCAATATTTTACTTGGGTCCACAAAACGATATATAAATAGAATACAAATATAGTTAAGGACATTTAATGTTCCCATGTATTTTATCCCTGATTTCATTCCTATTGAATGTAGTTGAAAACATACACTAATTTAATAATGATGGGAGAGTTATGAACAATTATGTCAAATAATTTATTGTTGACGGGCTCAAACTAATCGAAAAAGTAAGAAGAGAATACATAATTATCATAGAAGATCAAACCAAGATTGAAGAAGAAATGAAAATAATATTAAAAGAGAGCTGATTTTTAAATAAATTAGTCAGGAACATGAAATACATGACTCATTCTGATGGGAACATCCTCTTATTTGAACATATTTTTAGTAATGCAGAATATAATTTATCATTTTGTATGGTTTTAAAATGTTGGATGAAAAATCAGTGTTTTGGAAGAAGTTTGGAAATATTTGTATGAATATAGTTAAATTTGTGATGATCTAATCACAAAATTCCATTTTGATATCTGGTTAATCCATTGTGAGTTGATAAGAAAATAGAGATATTGAGCCATTCACAGCTTTTGAAATCTAAGAGCAATTATAAAAATTATGAAATAAGAATTGTTTGGTGAAGATACTTCAATTTAGAATCTATGAATAAATTTAGTGACATTCATAATGCTTTGATTTAATGTAATAGAATATTAAATTAGAAATAACCAAAAAACAAGAAATGAATGATGTCATGATCACTTGGATGACATAAATATCAACCCCAATCAGTCCAAGATAGTAAGGGATAGGTATTGAAGTCCATAAATTTAGAACATTCAAATTGAAGTCACAATAGGTTGAAAAAAAAGGATAAATGGTGTCCTTTGCTCAACCATCAACTCTATTGAACAAATATTCTATTTCTCCTCTCTCTTCTTGAATTTGTCTCTCATTTTTTCTATTTCTCTATTTTAGTTTTCCTAAATTTATTATAACTTCAAATCCTTATATTTTCATTCTATGAGAAAATTTGTAAAAGTGACAAGTAAAATATAAAATCTTTTTTAAAAAAGTAGTTACATGTAGTTAAAAAGTATTTATTCAATGCACGAACTATAAATATAGATGAATCTCATTATAAGCAAGCGTTTTTGACAAGTAAACAATTTTTGGAGAGAAAAGAGATAAAATAAGAAGTGTATTTTTATTGAGAGTTCATACAAGACTATTAACAAGACTTTGTAATATTCATGTTTTTATTTAATAAACATTTTTTCTTATGTTTAGTGATTCACCCATTCCCTGTTATTTCTTCATGAAAAACATGTTTATAGTTGAAATTTCATTATTATAAATGTTTTGAAACATGTTAGAATAATTTAAATATGCATTTACTTAATTATTGAACATCTTATTTCTTCTCTATTTTTTTTAGTTTTCTGTCTGTCTTACTCAATATTCTTCTATATACATTATTTTATGTATATAAAAAAAACCCAAAAGAGCAATTTTGAATGTATATATTTATCAATTTTATTTTTTATGAAATTTTAAAGTTCCAATAATGGGAAATTTCAAAAAGAGGATTAACTTGTTTTCCATTACACCATTAATATAAAACCCACATTGTGTACCACATATAAATTATTCTACCAATAGTTTTTGGTGACCACCATGGGGAATTATGTTGTGATTTATGTGCAACCCAAAAAATAGTTTTAGTTTTTCTCACATGACCATAATTAGAGTTAAAGTACCCAATTTTAATTCAAGTCTTGATTAGATATAATAAACACAAGAAAATATTTATTTTGACCTCCAAATATGAACTTGGGATAATAAAAATATCCCTATTTAGTTATAGAAAGTTATAAATACATTAAAAGAATAAAAATATCATTTTGAACTCACCTAAAGAGGCATATTAACTATCACTAGAATAATAAAACCAAGATAGGTCATGATCAAATTTGTCTAAAGAGTTATTAAACTGCTTCCTACTTTGAGACATTAATACTTTTCTCTCATGCTAGCCGAAAGAAAGATTACAAGGCTAAGTAAAAAATAAGGTAATTATAATCCCATTTTTCACTTTTAATAAAATTTTGATTTTAAATTATGTCCAAAAATTCTTTCAAATAAAAATATAGTAATAGTAAAATATGTAAATACTTCAACCAGTCCATAAAAATTGAAGTCAAGAGTTGAAACCATAACCATTAGAGCAATAGTTCTCTCTAGAACTATAAGATATCAAATTATAAATTTTTTTATACTAGATGTGTTAACCTAGGGACTATATTTATTTCAACTTACCCTTGGTTTAAAATTACATCATATGCTAAAACGATGAATAAATAATATTTTGAAATTCACTGGTGATGGAAAACAACACCTAGATGGACATATTTATATTGGACATTTGTCAATGATGTCTCCAAGGTGACCAAGGATGTTGATGAGGTGTTATGTGTGCTACATTGATAATGAAAAAGTGTGCTTTAGTGTATTTTAGTTTTTTTTGCATAGTTCTTCAATGTTTGACTTGCATAGGTAATTGATGGATGATTTTGATGGTATGCACATGTTACCCTATGGGGTGTTATAAGTGATTAGAGTGATTATAGAAGTGAAAGGATAGTGTTTATGGACATATGAATATATAAGTTCAAGTATTCATATATACATATGAAGATCTAAGTTCAAGTAGTCATATATACATATGAAGATCTAAGTTCAAGTAGTCATCTTGAAAGATAAGATTGAGTAAGCAGTTTGATGACAAAATATTTCACATGTATGAAGGTTTCAAGATAAATTTGATACATGGGTGGACTCTCCTCTATGAGGAGATCATATGTTTCAAATTTTATGTTTGGACATGGTGCATCAAAATATCTAAATTCAAGTAGTCATCTTGAAAGATAAGACTGAGTAAGAAGTTTGGCACATGAAAGATTCAGGAGAATTGTGATAAATGGATGGACTCTCTTATGTGAGGAGATCACATGTATCAAATTTTAGGTTGGGAAATTGTGCATAAATTTTTTTATTAAGGTGCAAAGTTGTCTTCTAAGACAGAGTTCATTAAGTTCCCATACTTAGCTAAAATTATGATATCAAAGATCTAAGGTGAGCATTTAATTAGATCACAAATATAAAATTGAGAATTTAATCTGATATAATAATGATCTAAGGTGTATTTCAAATTCAAATAGTCAATATTACACAGACTAGTGACATCTGTCATAATAAAGGATTTTAAGTAGTGGATCTAACGACGAGCATGAAATATGTTAGATAGAGATCAACGGTGAGCACATGATCATGCAGATTATGATCCAATGGAGCATATTGAGTTATATAGTAAAGATTTTACATAGGGATTCTAAGTGGAATAAGTTCATTGGTTGAAATTTATTGGAAAACTAACTACAGGGTACATATAGGCCACATAGAATTACCAAGTGGCACAATCATAGAAGTGAGGATCTAAGATAAATGGTGAGCATAGCAAGGTAAAGACCAAGATAATTTTGAGAATATCAATAGTGCATATTTTTCCTAAGTTTCCAAGTAGCACGAGATGATGACAAAGTGTCTGATGTTTAGAATTTACACAGTGACTATTGGAATTTGAATATTCAAATTAATGAAAGAAAATAAGTCTATAGTTTTTGAGCTATATTAATTGATCTATGATGAATTTCATGATGGTGAAAAAATCAAAGTTGAAGAGAAATATAAGGCACATTAATAAATTTTTATTATAAATTTGAAATGTTTGTAAAATTGTAGATATTGAGCTTCAAATTTGACTATTTGTTCATTTATGGTGCTATTGTGTACAAGATTGCTATTTGAATAAATTGTGATTTAGAAAAAAAATGTTTTGGTAGGATTAATAATTTTAGGATGTATTATTCCAATGTATTATAGAGTGATGTTATGTTTTTTTTTACTTGATGAAGTTATAAAAGGGTAATAGGTCTCCATGAGACCTATAAGGGCTATTAAGGCCTACTTGAAAGGCGTAGCTGCTTAAGTGTGACCCATGGATGTTATGGTCAACCTATAAATATGGTATTGAGATATGTGTTAGAATAATATAAGTCTTAAAGATTAAGATAAGTATAATGGCCAACATAGAATTTGATATTCATGAAGACTCTATAAAATGTGAAGACCAAAGTAATGTGTATAGACTTGGATGTAGATGTGTTAAGAGAATTGAAGATAGAGATAAAGGAAAGAGATTAGAGGGAGTGTGCTCAATGGATAGACTAAAGTATAGAGCAGATTGAGGATAATCAAAGAATTCTAGAGTGATCCAAAAGGGGTGTTTTGGTGCATTGATTATATGATAAACTTTGAAGGTGTGTGAAGATTTTAAAGAGTGGTATTATACATTATTTCTCCAATCAGATTGAAATGTAATCATATTTCTAGAGTTATTGATTTCATATGTGTTGTGTGGGTGTTCAACATATAGAACAAGTGGTTGCTTGTTCATAGTTATGGGTGTGTGCTCCTTGTTAAATGGGTGCTTCACTAAAAGGTCTCATATTTGTGATCATATTATAAGACAAGTAGTCCATGTGTTTGCAGGCTTAAGACTAAATTTTATTGCCCATGAGGTTTTCCCACATAATTAATGTGGTGTGTGTATGACCTTAAGTTATCTCTCTTATTCATTGTTACAAATAACTTGTATGCTTTATGAATGCTTATGGTCTTTCATTAAGAGTTTGAAATAATTACAATTGAAGTTTTTAATATCTTGCATCACTGATTCACCCCCCCCTCTCAGTGATTATACTTCTAGTAATTGGTATTAGAGTATGGGATTTATTGTAAATTTAACCACTTGAAGGTGATTTAAGGTACAATATGGCAAGTCAGTAGAAGCAAGGTTTCTTTACAAAGAAAGCACCATTATTCAATGGGTCAAATTATGCTTTCTAGAGTGTAAGGATGATGACATGCATCATGTCTCTAAGGTTTGATACTTGGAAATATATCATAGATGGTTATACTAAACTAGCTACTCTTCCAACTAGTGTTCTTAATATAAAGTTGAGTGAGAATAATTATAAAGAAAATAATGTTATCATTTGTGGTCTATATGAGGCTGAGTTTACCAAAATGATCCATTACAAGTCTACCAATGAAATTTTAGACACATTACATAATATTTTTGAATTAAACTCAAAGTTACAATTGACTAAATTGTAGACCTATCGAAGGAAATTTGAAGGTCTTAAAATGAAGGAAGAAGATACTGTGGCATCCTATCTTCTAAGGGTTGATGAGGTAGTAAACATGATCAGAGGTCTTAGAGAGGTGATTGATGAAGCTACTATTTTACATAAGGTATTGAGGACTCTTACACTCAAGTTTGATTCAAATGTTTCTGTTATATAAGAAAGTCACGATCTCACTCATTTAAATATGGATGAATTACATGGCATCCTTATTTCCTATGATATGAGAGTTGATGAGGACAAACCACCAAGGAAGCAACATTCAAGACAAAAATTAAGCCAAATAATAAGATAATTCAAGTTAAGGAGGTTGAGTATGATGATATTGATGAAGATTAACTAATTTATTTGTTTATAAGGAAACTAAAAATAGGTTTTGGAAAGTACAAGGGTAAACTACCCTTCAAATGATTCAATGGTGGAGAGGTAGGATACTTTGCCATTAAGTGCCTTCATAAGCATAATAAGTATGATGATGAAGAGCATGATGAATAACAAGATGAAGGTAAGAAGACATTTATGTCTAATAAAAGGAATAAAACATTCAAAAGGTATAATGACAAGAAGATTCTCTACATTGATTAATAATTCAACTCATTAGATGAGAGTGAAGATAGTGATTCTGAGTTTGATAATGAAGATGATGGTCCTATTAAAGATGAAGTCCTCTACATGGATAACGAAGGAAGTTTCTCATATTAAAAGGAGTTTACTTGGAGTGATACAAATAATTAAGAAGATAAAGAGGACTGGGAGACTAAGTTGATGAATACCCTTAAAGATATAAAGATTGAGAGGAAGACCATGAAGTTAAAGTTACATATGAAGGACTATGTGGAAAAATTTAGTATGTATAAGACTATAATGGATGGACACTCCAAGGAGAATAAATTTATAGTAAATCATCTAAATAATCAATTAGAAATCTTGTCTACAAGCCTGAAAGATAAAGAAGATGAGTGTTCAAGGAATGTGATTGAAAATGAGTCATTGAAATCTGAGTTAGAAAAATCATCTAGTAAGATGAAATCTTTTGTGATGTTCAAAAAGATCTTGAGTGATATAGATAGTATTTTAAATATTCAAAATTATGCTATTTATTATCATAATGAGCTCCAAGAATACTGATCCAAGTGAATGCACTGATTCAAGATGTAATGTGAGATGCATATTATTTAAGACAATACAGAGCAAACACACAGCTATAATAATGAACCAAAGAGAAATAAGACATGAATGAGACAAAATAATCCACACAATATTTCATTATAAATATGAAGGGAGAGAGGTGCATATATAGGTTGAAGAGGGAAAGAAACTACACATTCTAGTGAATGTGGTTCTAATCTTTTGAAATAACTAACATGACATCTAGATCCATAAGCAAGCTAATACAACCATGTACCCAAAAACTAATGGGAAAAAGGCCTAAACCAACACCTTCCCCCATTACCATATCTCAGGTGAGCAATAATACAAAAAAATAGGTCCCAACAACAAGGCCTGATGAGGTACCTATGTATAATGAAATCTCTCATAAAGTAGAGAAAAAGAGAAAATCCATAGGAAGAACTCCCCCCAAAAAGAGAGACAAAGAAGAAGTGAAGAGTTTAGAAGGCCCCCATAAATATGATGAAGCTATTGAAGTAAACCACACCTCAAGAATAGATCGTAGATGACTGAACTCACTTTCAGTGAAGGGTTTGGTGAAGATATCAGTATCCTACTCAAAAGACTCATAAAATACTAAGTCAATGACCTACTCATGAATTAGCTCTCGAATGACGTGTATATGAATCTCGATGTGTTTGGTCCTCTAATGAAGGAAAAAATTTCTTCAAATTTAAATGGTGATCTGATTGTCAAAAAATATGAGTTTAGGTTACTTGATCTAGATATCAAGCTCAAATAGAATCCCTTGAAGACAAATACACTCAGTAGTTGAGTTAATATCTCCCCTATACTATGCCTCTATGGAAGACAGAGAATTAACATTATAGTTATTGATTAGCCAATTGATGGGGCTCAAATCCAATGAGAAAATATAACCTAAAGTAGACTTACAACTCCTATTATCGCTAGCCCAATCTGAATTTGTGTAGCCAGCCAAGACAAAATTTGAACCAATCCTCTATTGTATCCCATACCTATGTGAATGTTGAATTTAGTGCAAGATCCTTTTAGCTTCTTTCTAGTGTAGCTCATGGGTTCTTGGATGAATCTTGAAATAATTCCAACATCATAAGAGATGTTAGGTCTGGTATCAGTCAAGTAAATAAGGTTGCCAATAAGTTATTGATACAAGGTAGCATCGACCAATGCAGTATAAAAATATGCCTCACACTTGACTCTAGATAGGATTTGAGTCCGACATGGCTTACGGTTATCCATATGAAACCATGCTAATAGATCAAGAGAGTAATTGGGATATGAAATTAAAATCCCTAAATATATTTAAGGGATCTCAATGCCAAAGAAGTAGTGTAGTAGGCCCAAGTCAGTCATGTCAAATCTATCTTGAAGAGTTTTATTCACTAGTGAGTTAGTCGAAGAACTCCCTATGTTCAAAAGGTCATCAACATACAAAATGAGTATCGATAATGAATTATCCTTACATTAAAAATACACATTAGGGTTTGAGTGGCATCTAGTGAAACCTAAAGTAAGAAGGAAGAAATCCATGTTTGAAGACATAAATGGATCTCCTAAGTCTATACACTAAAGAGTAGTCTTGAATAAAACTAGGTGGTTGCTCTATGTAGATCTCCTTTTCAAGATCTCCATGATGAAATTCACTCTTCACATTTATCTAATGTACATGCCATCCATGTCTATGGATACAACAAGTGTGAGTTTGATCAAAGTAATCTTGGCCATGGGTGCAAAGATCTCTAAGTAGTTGATGTCGGCTACCTATGAAAATTCCTTGGCTACCAATCTAGCCTTATACTTTTCAATAGACCCATCTAAAAAACACTTGGTATAATATATCTAATGATATCAAACCATATTTCTTCCCTTAGGAAGAGGAGTCAAATCCTAAGTGTGATTGATAATCAATGAATCATATTCCTCATCCATGGCTCTATCCTACTAAGGTATGCCCGAACCCTCTCTAAAAGTCTATGAATCCAATAAAAAATAAAAAAAGGCATGTGGTCCATTTTTAAAGTTTTCCTCAGTATATTTTTCATCATTTGGATCCCCTACCCAAGTGCCTGCACTCTCAAGTGTCTGCCTAGCCTAAAGAAGGCCTAAAATGGGTGAGTTAGGTGCTAAATCCTCATCCTATGACACATGCCTAGAATTTGATGAGGATGAATCCTCATAAATCTACTAATTTTTAGAATTGTAAGAAGAAGTGACATCTACCTCAGGAACTTGTTGTGAATAATTTGAATCCTCAAACCTCCCATCTAAACTGAGTGGAATCAATGTAGAGGGAGAAGTATCAAGTAAAGAGTCTATGGGACTCTCTTAAAATATAACACTCCTCTCAATAAAAAACTGATGAATCATAGGAGTTATATGTCTATAACCTTTGATCCTATCTATATACCTAATAAAGATGTAAGGTTTGGGTTGGACCTCCATAGCCTTGGGTTTATTTTTATGAAAACACACCATCACCAATGATCCAAAGACCCTAAAATGTTGTACCTCTAATTTCCTATTATTCTAAGCTTCATAAGGATTGATTCCATTTAAAGTTTTATGAGGAACCTAGTTCTGAATATAATTTGTATAATTGGTGGCATCTACCTAGAACTATAGAGCCAATGATCTAGAGTGAATCATACAATTGACCATATCCTTCAAGGACTGATTCTTGTGCTCTGCTACACCATTATATTAAGGATTATACAATAATATATATTAAATATAAATCCCCTTAATGTTACAAAACTACTCAAATATACGATTGATCTACTCCCCCCATTGTTTGTTTAAAGAATTTTGAGTCACTTTCTAGGTTGCTTCTCAGATAAAGCCTTGAAGTCTTAAAAATTATTGAGAAATTTAGAATTTTATCTAAAAAATTAGATCCATGTGTATCTATAAAATTCATGAATGAAGATGAGGATGTATATGGCCTTGGTAAAAGAAGGATGTGAAAACTACCCCATGACATCATTGTGAATCTGCTAAAGAGGTGCTGAAGCTCTCCTAGCTATGCCTTTGTCAAATTTATCTTTGAGATGTTTTCAAAGGACATAACCCTCACAAAGTATCTTAAATAATTTAACTCTATACAAGCCTATAACCATATCCTACTGAATTAGCTACTCAATATAGTGATAGTTAAGGTGGCTGAACTGCTCATGCCATAGTCTGATAACTCCATTTAAATGGGTAACCAATGAAGTAAGAGGAACATCTGTAGAAAAATGGGATAAGGTATATATCTTAGAATGGTGATTATCTCTTCCTAATACAACTTTATATTCACTATGTATTTCTATGATCTCAACTGAATTTGGTGTGAACTTGACTCTCATGCCCTGCCCTATATGAGTAATCTAATACACTAAAAGAAGATGAGTTGATAATGAAAGTACACTTAGAATATTTGTGAATATTCTACCTTTGACTTCAACAGTCCCTCATATTTTAACCTCCACTAGAGTGCCATCATCCAAAGTGATAGAGGACATGATACAGATCTTTAAGCTAAGAAACACAACCTCTAATGAACCCATATGGTGTAAAGCACTAGAGTTGATAACCTAAGATGAAGCAGATGTAGAAGCCACTACAACTAAATCTTTGCCCCTAAGTTTCTCCTTCCCTTTTTTCTTTGCTTTAGAATATTTTCTAGCTGATGATGACTATCTGACAAACTTAAGGACCCATATATTATTTTTGTCTAAGAGATGTGTAAGGTGGTCTATCTATTTCTTCATACTCTTTTTCTCATCATGCCCACTATTCTTGTAATAAGAAAATGTAATGTTTTCTCTCTTAGGTTTCCATTTTGAGAAGGAGGTTTTAGTGCTAGTTTTTATTGTGGTTTTTTGTTCTTTATTCATCTTAGGATCCTTACTCTTCTATTTATTATACTTATTGCTAGAGGATATATGTTTTCCATTCTCAATAATGATGGCTAAAGGTTTGGAAGACTTGAGGGTTCTCATCTAGATTAACTTATCATGTTCCTTAGTTAAATATACAATTAAGTCATTTAAGGATGGCATTGTCCAGTTGGCTCCAATGGCTATCTTGGTCACATAAAAGGTAGAGATAAATATAGAGTACTCAAGTGCTAGTTTTACAAGCATAGAAAGAACAAACTACTCAACTTTATTCTCAGTTACACACTCTTTTAGCTATAATCTAAGTGAATTAAGATTGGTCAAGAAATATTCCAGTGTGTCAAAGTTTCTAGGGCTTATATTAATTATATCAATATCAAGTTCATGACCCCTCATGGTGTCGATTTTCCCAAATAATATTTCTAGGGTGTCTCATACTTATTTAGGAGATTTAACCAACTCTATGTGAAATAGGAGTTTTGATGACACTGAAAGACATAATATTACAAAAGTTTGATCATATTTATTAAACCATTTTATCTTATCTGCTTTAGCTTTGGGCTCAACTTCTACCCCCATAGTTATATGAAACAACCCTTTACTTCTAAGAACCATGTTAATCTTACTTTTCCATTCCTGATAGTTGGAGGGTGTGAGTACATTAACAATGCTAAGATACATTTATGAACTAATATTAATGTGTTGTTGTTTTGTAGAAATAAAATGTGTAAAAAATGAGAGAATTCTAGAATAGAATCACAACCATAATACACCCCCCTAAAACTATGTCATGTGCCCCCCCAAATTTTGGTACTTTATGAATTAGTTAATTTTTAAAGTCAAATTGACCAACTTCATGGGAAATAATAAAATATATAATTTTTAAAAATATGGTACTCAATTTTGAGTTACCATTTACAAGATATTAATAAAATGATTTCCCATAAATAGGCCTATAACTAAAAACTTACACTTGAAACTTAAAAAAAGTACCCTTGGGTGAAATAAAATATTTATTAAAATCACTCATTGGAACCAAAAAATTTACACGGACTTAAAAAATTTAGTAGAAGTGAAAAAAAATTTACTCGATTGACTTGGTATGCATGAAAGCAAGTGTGGCTTCTTCTTTAAACAAAAAAATATAGCTTTTACAAAAAATAAAAAAATATTAAGCTATTTTTTAGCAAAGAAATGATGGATTACAGTTGTTTTGACTGACAAGAGTGCATATAAGGAACATAATGCTAGGTACACATCTTTTTTGAGGCTCTATTAAGATAATGTAGGTGCCAAAGACCACTCAAATACATATTCCAATGCACTTCTATAGAAAAAAAATAGATAATATTAAAAGTTCAAATGCCTTCCTTCCATGATGGAAAGATACTTCACATAGACCAACTCACTCAGATCCCTCCAAGATATATCAAAATTAGATCAAACCAAAGCATAGTGTAAAAGTGTTTTATTCAACACATAAGATAAAAAAGAAAATGGCACAATAGGGAAAGTGCATATCTAATTTATTATCAACGTAGAAAAAGACACCACCTTTAGATGCCTCTCTTGACCTTCCAATATAGAAGCAAATGATCTAATGCCTTCCTCTCCTATAGAAGATTTCTTGGTGAAAGAGGATGCAAGTCAAATCCAATGCAGTCAAGGGAAAGAAAATAATGTAATTCATATCGACAAACAAATATAATAAATTTTATCACCCAACCAAACTTAAAAATCCTCAAATGTTGTTAGATTTGAAAAAAATAGCATCTAACTCTTTATGAAATATGATAAAAAAAGGATCCAAATCAAGGTAGTATAAAAAAAATGAAACACTTAGCCTTAACAAGGAAGCCTCCTTTATATGTCTTTCTATATGTTGTTCTTAAGCTGACAGATCTTAGATAAGAGAAATAGAAAAAAAAAAAAAAAAGCTAAGTTTGTTGTAAATCCAATGCTAAGATTCAACAAAAGTGCCATGCTAAAACATTAGATTGAAATACTAGTAAACACCAATATAGTTGGAGGCTTGAATATCTCAATAATAGAAATAAATAATGAATTCAAAATATCAGATCTAAGATAAATATCCTTATATAATTAATGTAATAAAATTTAAATGTTAAAATTGAAATATCTAAGATAAATTAAATGAACCCAAAATTTGAAATCAAAACATGAAAACAAAGGACAATCCTTAGACCTAGATCAGCTCTGGTATAATATCAGAATGAGCTCCAGGAATATTGATCCAAGTGAATGCACTGATTCAAGATGCAATGTGAGATGTGTATTTTTCAAGACAATACATAGAAAACATGTAGCTACAAGAATGAACCAAAGAGAAATAATACTCGAACGAGTCCAAATAATCCACACAATATTGCATTATAAATATGAAGGGAGAGAGGTGCATATATAGGTTAGAGAGGGAATGAAACCACACATTCTAGTGAATGTGGCACTAATATTTCCAAATAACTAACATAACCTTTAGATTCCTAAAAAAGCTAATACAATCATGTACCCAAAACCTAGTGGTAAAAAGGCCTACACCAATTGTGATAGAACTATATTTGGTTACAAAGAAGAATAAAACATTGGAACTCAAAACAAGGTGAAGACTAATGTGAATAAAGACAATCAGACCTTGAGGGTTAACTATCAGTATTAGATTGAATATTTTGGTAGAATGAGGACAAATCAAATTAAACAACAAAATGACATGAGGTATGCATATTTAAATGGTTACTAATATACTTGCAATCAATTTGGTCATAGGGTTAGAGAATGTATAAGACTTGATAAAAATGAGTGGAATCATCAGTAAAATAGAATGATCAAAGTTGAATACTTCAAGTTTTATGACATAAGAAACATTACAAGATTTTGTCCAAATTAGGTAAGGCAATTTGAACTCATTTCAATAACAATGGTTTGCTACAACTAAAATTAAAAAGGTCATATTTCCAAGAATTCTTAAAGAGGCTTTTGGAAAAAGGTAATATAGGTCATTGACATCATCAAATGCTTCAAATAAACTAAGCCTAAGAAAGAAGAAAAAAATAAATAAAACTCTTACAGGGCACCAAAGGAAGAATCAATGTTTATTCAAATAGATTTTCACACTAAAGAAGATGAGAAAAAGAAATGGTACATAGATAGTGGATGTTGAAGTCATATGATAGGAGACAATAGCAAGTTTTCTCTCTCAAGAAGACCAATCAAGGTTCAATTAAATTTGGTGATAAAAAATATGCTAATATTGTTGGAAAAGGTACTATGAGTCTTGACAATGGTCATACTAGAACCGCGAATGTCTTATATGTAGAAGGTCTGAAAATATTTTAAGTGTGAGTCAAATGTGTGAGCAAGGAAATATTCTAACCTTTCATGACAAGGAATGTGAAGTTAAAAGGGCAATGTCTGGAAAAAAAATTACAAACATTCATAAAGAATAAAATAACCTATATATCTTCCATGAACCCAAGAAGGAGGAATGTTTCATAATTTAATTGGATGAAAGTTGGATTTGGCATAAATGACTTGGACATATAAATTTTGACAATATGGTAAGGATCAGTTCAAATCGGTTATTAATAAATATGCCAAAAAATACCAAAATTCCTCATTCTCTCTGCAAATCATGTCTTCATAAGAAATAAATCAAGAAGAGATACAAATCCAAGGATAATTCAACTACATGGCCTTTAGAATTGATATATATTGATCTATGTGGACCTATAATAACTTAATTTATTCAAATTAATAAATATTTCATGCTTCCCAATGATGATTTCACTAGGATGACTTGGATATGCTTTCTTAAAGAGAAATCTAAAGCTTACAACATTCAAAACACTTGTGAAAAATGATAAAGAATATAAAATTAAGTGTGTAAGATCAGATAGAGGAGGTGAGTTTTGGTCTCATTAGTTTGATGACTTCTATAAATAAGAAGGGATAATAAGACAACTTTTTGTTGCTAGAACACCACAACAAAATGGTGTTGTTGAAAGTAAAAATAGATCTATTCAAGAAATGAGTAAAACTATGCTTCAAGATGATAAACTATCATATGGTTATTGGAAAGAGGTATAAAACACTTTAGTTTACATTATTAACATGTACCAAATTAGAATAAATAGTGATAAGCCTCTATATGAGATATAGAATAATAGAGCTGCTAATTTCAAATATTTTAGAGTATTTGGGAGCAAGTGTTATATCAAAAGGGATGAAGAAAATCTTGTAAATTTTGATTCAAGGTTTGATGAGGACATATTATTAGGCTACTCTTCTATCAACTCTTCCTATTTATGCTTCAACAAAAGACTTCACAAGATTGTTTAAAGCTCAAATGTGAGTATATATGAGACAAATAGAGTCAAGAAGTTAAACTTATAATTAATTAATACTATTCAGAATTATATTTTAAATAAGGATGAGTTATCTATTCAAATAGATGATGAAGATGAAGATGAAGATGAAGAAGCAATACTTGACACTAAAGCTCCATCTAAGAGAATACAAAAGGATCATCCTACTTCTTAGGTAATTGGTAATGTGAATGCAAGGTTTTGCACTAGAAAGAGAATGTTGATCAACTAGAATAAAAAAAACACTATCTTATTGTCATCGGTTGAACCTAAAACTTTCCTAAAATCTAGCAAAGATGAAATTTGGGCATGTGATATGGGTGAAGAACTTGATCAAATAGTAAAGAATGAAACATGGGATCTAGTTCCTAGACCAAAAACCAAGAATATGATAGGCACTAAGTGGGTCTTTAGAAATAAGATGGATGAGAAAGGAGAGGCCATAAGAAATAAAGTTAGACTGATGTGTAAAGGATATGCTCAAGTTCAAGGGATAGATTTAGATGAGACTTTTGATCTAGTAACAAGGATGGAATTAATTAAACTCTTTTTGGAACATGCTAGTTTCAAATATTTTAAGGTATACCAAATGGATGTGAAATCTGCCTTTTTGAATGGAAACTTAGAAGAAGTGTACATTGAGCTACTTGAAGGATTCTTCTTTTCAGGTGATGAAGACTATGTATGCAAATTGAATAAGGATTTGTATGGTCTTAAATAATCTCCTAGAGCTTGGTATGATAGATTAGACAAGTATCTTTTGAGTTAAGGATAAGTGCATAAAGATGGGGGATGAAAAGTGGCCTACCCATGGACATGATTTTTCTAAAATTTCATAAATTTTAATTTCTATAGATAATTTGAGATATTTACACTCTAAATTTGAAGATAGTTTAAAAACTTGAAATGTAACATTTCGATTCTATTTTCCAAAACATTAATTTCTTTTAAAATGGTTAAGTATAACTAGGTCAAACATCTAAAATTTGAATAAGAACTCTTATTTTTTTTAGAAAACATAATAGATGGATCACTGTGAGCTGCACCATTTTTTTAGAAACATTTAATATTATTTTAAACCCTTTGGGAAAAAAATTAGATAAACACTTCTAGCATGTAACCTATATTTTTTTGTATTTTTTCGATGAATACTTTTTTTATGAATTTTACAAGAAAATAGATCCTAAAAATTGAAAAATAAATGGATAGTCATCTGTGAGTCATGACTAATTACCTCAAAAAAAACAAAAATCATTTTTTTGAATGTGTGTATAATTATGCTTACTACATCACTATATAATTTATTTTTCACTTGGATCAAGGAAAGACAAATTACATGAACATGTATATGCATGTAGTGGCCTAAAAAAGGCATAGTTATAAATAAATATAGTTTGAAACCTTAAATTAGTCTAAAAATTATAAGAATCATATTTTTGGATAGACAAGAGTGTGCTAATCGTGACGATATCACGTTTCTTAATTTTGCATTGAAATTCTTATTGTATTTGGTAATCAAAGTTGAAATTTGTTGTTTATTTTCATACTTTTTAAAACTTAGTTGTACATTGATAGTCCAAGCCTTTAGCTTGGTAATCAAAGCCATTCCCAAGCCAAAATGTGCAGGAATTGAATTCAAATTCAAATACCATGATCATGTTAATAACATGTTTGTGTTTATAACATTATCGTGTTGATAACATGATCATGGTATTTAATAACATGTTATATATTTTCAACATCCTAAAACCTGAATAGGATCCATTAGGCCTAGTAGTCTTAAGATAAAATATTTGTTTCACATTAAAATTGTTGTTTAAGACCAATCTTCTTGTTAATAATTAATACCATTGAATGATAATTGGATATGTATTAAATTATGAATAAATTTATTGTTCCTTTGATCCCAATATGGTGTGCAAGTAGGCCAATAAATCCCAAATTGATAATAGATGGGAATATTTCCTTTGATGGAACTTTTTTATCCCCAATTATGTATCAAAATAAACTAAATACTTGGTTTTTTATTATATGGTGTGCAATTAGAGACCCAATTGACATCATATGGACAAAATTCCTTTTTCAGGGCTCATTTAGCCCTGATTATGTATTAGATTGAAGTAAATATTCAATTAGTTTAATATGATATTCTATTAAATCCCTAATTGAAATTATATTGAAGGAATTCCTTACATTGGGACCAATTACTCTTAATTACATACTATAGTAAATAAAATACTTGATTGGTTAGATATGATGTGTAATTAAGGGAAGATATTCACAATAGATAAATTAGATGGACATAATTCATTGCATGGGGTGAAAAGTGCCTCAATTGATATTCTAGGTTGAATGAGTCAATTGCATAGGACTTAGTTGTCGTCAATTGTGTATAGTATTGAAAAAAATATCAATTGATTTATCATGGTGTAATTAGAGCCCCAAATGACATTAGATGGATGTAATTCTTTGCATGGGGATTCAGTGGCCCCAATTACATATCATATTGAACCTAAATACTCACTTGGTTAAATATGGTGTAAAATTGGGGCTAAAGGAACCCAAATGGAACATTATATGGATAAAATTACTTTCATGGGGATTAGTTGGCCCCAATTATGTATAATATAAAACCAAATACATGATTAGTTGGATATAATTTATAATTGGGGCAAATGAAGTTGTAATTGACATTAGATGTATTTAATTACTTTTATGAGCCTTGGTTGGCCATAATTGCATATTCAACTGAGCTAAATACTTGGTTAATTCAATATGTTATGTAATTGGGACCAATAGAGTCCCCTGTTGATAGTTGAATGATGAAATTTCTTACACAAGGCTTGTTTAGACTAAATTTTATAAATCATATTGAACCAAATATTCTTTCGATTGAATTTGGTACATAATCAAAATCTTGATTGTAATTAAAGATGGATGTAATTCCTTATAGAGGGTTTCATTGGTCATGATTTCATATCAGATTCATCATAACACTCAATTATTTAAATAAGGTGTGCAATTAGGACCGTAATTAAAATTATGTTGGCACAATTCTTTGGACAAGCCTAGATTGGCCCCAAGTATGTATCATCTAAAATTATATGCTCATTTGGTTCAATATGGTATGGAATAAGGGCCAAATAAGCCCCAATTTCCATTATATTTGAATGTAATTCCTTACACAAGGCTCCTTTGGAGTGAATTACATATCAAATTTAAAAAATACTTATTTTTTTAATATGGTGAGAACTTGGATCCCTAATTGATATCATATGGATGAAATTCCTTACATTGAGGCTCACTAGTCCCCTAGGATCAATTTAGCTCCAATTAACATCCTTTATATATAGTAAGAAATAAGTTCACAGGGATGAACTTGGTTAAAACTACAATAGTCATTACCACAATTGACTTTATAATCTCTATATGTGATGATGTGGGGAATAATTGATCCCAACTTCACATTATTTACTCATGGATCTACATTAAAGGATCTCAAATTTACCCCACTCACCATCATGATTATACCTTATATACCCTAAAACCTATACCCTAATCCCTAATACTTGAAGTTTCTAATCCCTAAACTCTATTTACTATAAATATAAAATCTTTAAACCTTGAACCAATCATTTTAGCCAAAATTAACATCAGTTAGACTAAGAATTAGGCTCATAGAGCTTAGTTCGGTCTAAATCACATCACTGATTACTCTATTTGACTAATTCACTCAATCTACATGATGACATCCATGGTATAAAGAAAACCCTAAAACACATTCTATAGTAATAAATGGGTCAAATTGATTTAAATTATCCTTAATTATCTTTGTGATTGACCTTGTGTACCCTAAACCATGAATATGCATTAAAACCTAGAATCTATAAATCATAAACCCTAAACACTATATCCTAAATTGTAAAAAATTTACTTTCTAGGTATTTACCAACTTTAACTTAGTCCCAATTAACATCCTTTGTAATAAGAATCCTATTTGAACACATGAAATATCTAGTGATTAGACATTAATATATAGGTGGTTAAACCTAAACCCTATGACCTAATCCCTAATGATACCTAAAACATAAATTTTAATCCATTTGCCCTAATGCCCACTACATGCCACAAACATACATGCCTTATGATATAACTAATTTTATCATGAGATGTCATAAAATACACCCTTTAAACCTATGGTTAAAGCCTTTGGATTACCAATCTAGCTGTGTATCTATTCAGTAAATTGAGGCTATTTCAAGCCCCTGAAACATAATTAACCAAAGAGGAGAGATAGTTGATTCTTTTAATCAAGGAGGCATTTGAGTAAAGTATGAACCCCTTCAATAGCAAGATATGATTTGGGGTAAAATGAAAAGATCTATCTTCTATCATGAATTGATCCAATTAGTCAATTTGTGCAATTCCCTATATGATCTAAAAAATTAAGCCCCTAAACCAAATTTATGGATCAATCAATTATATAACATGTATGTAATATGTACATGGCATAATTGACCCTATTTTATCAGAAATGCAAACATGAAGGTAATCAAGTCATAAATAGGTGTCATAATTAGCTCAAATGTTCTTCAATTACCTTAGTTATTAGACCCTATATCTAATATATCAAACCCTAAATTACCTTGTATGATTTAAATTTAACCACAAAACTTGTACCATTTACATTAAACCCTAAGCGATAATCCCTAAAACCTAAACCCTTTAAATTATAGACCCTAAACCAATAAATTTATCCCCAATTAACATCCTTTATATATATAGTAAGAATTAGGTTCATTAGGATGAACTTGGTTAAAATTTCATCAGTCGTTACCATAATTGAATTCGTAGGCTCAATCTTTGATGATGTGGGGAATGTTTTGTTCCAAATTCACATTCTATAATCACATATATAAGTTTAAGTCTCCCAAATTTATTCTAATTACCTACACGATTCTATGAATATACCCTAAAACCTATACCCTAAGCCATATTCCTTAAATTTATTAATCGCTAAGCTCTAAACCATAAATATAAACTCTTTAAACCTTGAACCAATCATTTTAGCCTAAATTAACTTCATTTCTAGACTAAAAATTAAGTTCACATGACTCAGTTTGGCCTAAATCACATGACTACTTACCCTATTTGACTAATTCACTCAATATGCACAATGAAATCTAAGGTATAATGACAACCCAAAAACACATTTTATTATTAATGACTTATTATTATTTTTTGGGGCTTTGATGTGATCAAAGCTTCTTTTTCCAAGTATTAGGAGAAGAAGAAAATGACATAAGAAGTAATATCATGGAATTTAATGCAATTTGGGAAATATATTGGCCAGTCACTTAATAAATTGAAAACTCAAGTGATTTGGAATTTAATTCACTTTGGTAAATGTGCCTAGAAATATTTTCATGCCACATATGTCATAAAATCATGTTACCTAGTATTTTATTAAATGCACACAGTGTTTAAATTTATGGGGAGCCATTTCCCTTCCATCACAATGTCAATTCAAAATCGTGGGCTTTAACGTAGGGAAAGATTCAAGTATCTATAAAGCCAAGCCATTTTAGGGGAAAGGTCCCAGTAGTCGTGCACCTTCACTTTGGAACTTAATTGTAATTCCTAGTCCCTAATTCCTAATCCATAAACCATATACACTAATGCCTTAATCCCCAATCCATAATCCCTTATCTATATTAAATATAAAATGATTGTGTTATTTAATAATGTGATCACATTATTATTAATGTAGGCAACACTCGGTCCTCATTGCCAATTGTGAACCCCAAAACTTATATCGATAATAATGTGATCGCATTATTATAACCCTATACACTAATGCCTTAATCCCCAATCCATAATCCATTATATATATTAAATATAACATTATCATGTTATTTAATAATGTGATCACATTATTATTAATGTAGGAAACACTCGGTCCTCATTGTTAATTGTGAACCTCAAAACTTATATTGATAATAATGTGATCATGTTATTACAATAATGCAATCACATTATTATTGATATAAGTTTTGGGGTTCAAAATTGGTAATGAGGGCTGAGTGTTACCTACAGTAGTAATAATTTGATCTCATATTAAATAACATGATCATGTTATGTTTAATATAGATAAGGGATTAGGGATTAAGGCATTAGTGTATAGGGTTTATAGATTAGGGATTAGGGATTAAGAATTATAATTAAGTTTCAAAGTGAAGGTGCTTGACTACTAGATTATGGATTAGGTATTATTTAATAATGTGATCACATTATTATTAACATAGGAAACACTCGGTCCTCATTTCCAATCGTGAACCCCTAAATATATATTGATAATAGTATGATAATGTTATGTAATAACATGATCACATTATTATCGATATTAACTTCTCAATGGGTTGGATGGGATGAGACCTTATAGAAAGAATAACTGATCACATTAATATTATTTTACTGATAAGCTCACTTATTAATGACTATTTATATCCCAAATCAAGACTTCTATCCCCACAAACATATTTTACATACTTCTATGACATCTACGTATATGTGTAGTTGACCCCACATTCAAAAAGTTGTCAGTTGTCCTTTTTGATGGGTTCTGTATCACATTCAAAGAGGAAGAGGAAGTTGTTGAAGAACAAAACACCATATGAATTATAATAATTCATATAGAAACACAAGCTACTAATGCAAAAATTTCATGGTAAACAAGGTATAAATCCTAATCCTGATGAACCAAATGCCATAAATATTGATCCAATTGAAGATAATGAATTAACCAATGATGAAATTAACTATAATTAATTAAATAATGTTGAAATGAACCATAATGAAATGATTAATAATGAAATTGAAAATAATGAATTAATTAATGTTGGGAGTTCACATTCAAAGTTCCAAGTTTTTAATTTTATTGATGATGAGCCTATGTATGATGATTCACTCCCTATGAATTAATAAAATTTCATGAAAAAAAATAATTATGAAATTAACCATCAATAAAATTCCATGGAAACATATAATGAAGAAATTAACAATGAAGAATTTAATGTCATCCCACCTCTAAACAATGAAAGTAATAATAGTTTTGAAACACCCTATAAAAAAATTCCATCATTACCAAAACCTCCAAGAATTGTGCATAGAAAATAAAAGCAATTAATTGAATTAAATGAAAATATTTTAAAACCAATGCAAAAAAAAATGTCTGATCGCCATTCTAGAAGACTGGCTCAACAAATTTGGGATACTTTCTTTCATAATTTGGAGTATGATAGTCAAAGATGTCAATTATTTTTTTTCATTGATAAAATTGATTAAGATGAGAGTTATAATATAACATTAAGAATAAGAAAATCTAACATGGATGATGAGAATGATGAAATTTTTGAAAATATACATGATGCATTCATACTGTAGGCCTAAGATCATGCAACAAAGATTGTAATGTTACCCAACGTATAATGATAACTTATGCAGTAAGTGCTAAAATAGTGAAAAAATGATTGATTTCAAAAACAAGTCAAACACTTGATATAAACATAAAAGCATTAATGAAAATAATTTCAAGACATGAAATAATTAATGAGCCTAATACCAATGAGCTCTGGGCATTCTCTAGTAGACTTATACAAAAGGATAGGGCTATAGACAATATTAAAAGAGTTAATCAATTTTGGAAAGACAATATAAGAGTTTCACCCAATGTAAGAGATGTTTTGAAAAGAAGAGTTAGTTCTCATAATCATGAACTACATCCAAAACATTTATTAGATATGACTCAAACATAATTGTACTCTAATTTTTTCAAAAAACATCCACAAATTTTTATTTGTCAAAGATATTTTCAGATGGAAAAACCTTTTTATGTTAAAATAAATCACACACATACCACTTATTATTGTAGGAAACATGTTGAATTTTTAATGCACTATGATTTTTTTATCCATATACATTGTACATTGCATACTATCATTTTTCAAGAGTGTGGCATTGACTGGATGGGCAATTATTCCAACTATATTTAGGAAAACACTATATGGGTAATTATTTTATAACAAATCATGTTTAAATTAAAATTGTAGAATTTGTGGTAGATTACCAAATTTAAATCAATTTATCCATGAGGAGATTACAAGTGTAATTAGGCAAGAATTAGTTGGTTTAATAAAATATAATTTAGTGACTTATAAAGTAAAAGATGGAAAAGAATCTAAAAGGTGTGATCTTGTTATAAAAAGAATACCTATTTCAAAAAAATTGGTCAAATTTATGGAGAATATTGTTTAAGACTATAGAAAACACAAATATAGGGCTATATGGCTGGATGAAAATTTCAAGATATGCAATGATACATTCCCACTTAGTTCCATTATTGTAGTAGTTGATTTTTTTAGATAATTACACATTCAAACCTCAAATGGAAGTTCAATCACAGTATTACAACTCATCACAAGTTGCCATATTTGTGCATATTGCATTCATGCATGCACCTGATAGTATAGAGTAACAATGGAAACTATTAAGGGAGTATCATTTCTACATTTGTGATGAATGATCACATTGTTCATAGTATGTGCAAGGTTATTTTTGGAAGTTATATGAATAGTTAAGTCAGAGGAACATTACTTGAAATCAACATTACGTTTGGTTAGACAATTACACAACGCTATTCAAAAATGCATAAATGTTTTATTAGTTGAGTTGAATGCATGTTACCATAGGTGTAGAACACATTTAGAGTTTTACCTAGGCTGACCATGGAAAAGGGGAGCATGATGATGATGGAGAATGTGTTAAAAGAGCTATTACAATGGAAGAATTAAAATTTGAAGAGGTTTATTCATTTGATAGATGTAAAAAATTTGGCTGAATGGTGTAATGAGAACATGTGTCATGGTGCTCAACCAAATTCTACTATTTGTAGACATTTCTAGTTTATAGAGGAAGAACATTTGGCAAAGTATGAGGATTGTATGACTCTAACAAGTTTAAGTGACCACTTATTTCATAGCTCAAATGCAAGTTATTGGACTATTCATATGAGACACTTGGCATGTTTTTGTTCTGCATGAATCAACTCTATTTAGAATGAGTGTGAGTCAAAAGAGTGGGTGGATGACTAGAGTTCCAAACCTCTAATTCCAAGCAACACATATCAGGTTCTAATAGCATTGTAACTTATAGATATGACATCATCAGAAGACTTTAACCATGTACCTGATCTAGTGCAATCAGGTAGATTATTTTTCATTATGTAAAATTTATTATCATTATTTATATATCTTCATATTGTCACTAAAAATGTTTTTTTGTGATGTAAAAGGAATATTTTTGTAGTTATTGTAGATGAGGATAACGAATAAAGCATTGATTACTACTTGTGTTGGTGTGTAGAGAGAAAGAAAAAATGAACTTCCCCACTTACAAATGGAGAAAACATTAACTATCCTACTGGGTCAGTGGTAGTCACTAGAACTTGGTTTTGATGATATCTTATAGAAAATTTAGATTTATGGTTGTTTGAAGAGTTTGAAATACACAGGGAGATACTGCACTATTCAAATTTGATTCTTCCAATGAATATTTAATTACAAAAATATCCTGGGAGGCCATTGAATAGGAAACTATAAAAAGTTTGAGAGTCAGATCACGAAGATATTCTTGATAAGCACTTGAGGCTAGGCACCTAAGTTTCTAAGTGCGTGAGGATTTCCAACTTCATACAAAGAGAGTGGATCAAACCCCCATGCACTAGATCCTAGATGTAGGGTGGTTTTAAGCCTTAGGTAGAAGTTCATCTAGCCTTTCTCGTATAATTCCAACTAGGTGAGTCAATCCCTTGTATTTTTTAAAGCACCTGAGGCTAGACATCTAAGTCATGGGTGTGTTAAACTTTCCAGACTCAAGAAGAAGGTATACAAGATCCATGCACATAAGATATAGATTGTAGGGCATTTGGAGGATAAAGGAAGAACCACTCTAGTGCTTCCCCACATAATGTCAATCAATTGAGTCAAACCCATTTTATTTCTAAGCACCTAAGGTTAGACACCTAAGTTTTTAGGCATGAGGAAGTTACTAGACTTAGAAGAAATAGGAGACAAGTGAAGATTCACAACATGATCATGCACAAGAAATAAATTGAAAATATACAACATGATCATGTTCAAGAGAACCAAAAGATGAAAAACAAGTGCTAGAGGGTTAGTACAAGGGATTTATATGGGGTAGGATGGGCTAAGTCAAGAAAAAGCATAAAAAACTGACCAAAATAAAAAATCATGTTTGAAATAGAATCATAGTAAGAATAAAAGATAGAACCAAACAGGATGAATCACATGTATGTGAGATGATACACCCAAGTTACCATAAAAAAGGTAAAGGTTGTACCAAGTGAACAAATTGTAGAAGGAAAATTGTCAAATATAGTTGGCATCCACCTAGATTTCAGTGAAAAGTGAGAGTTTGAACCACAAGTCACTTCACAAAAATACCATTAGGAGAATTGAATGAGGTGATGATGGAGGTACTAATATTCACATTAAATGCATTGGTGGTAGATTATTTTCATAGATTTCATGAATTTTTATATTTTTCAAGAAATCTAGATGCCACCACACTTTAAAAAAATTACATTAAGGGTTAATTTTAGTGGTGAATCTTCGTTAATTCATGAATATTATAGTTTTATAAATTTGAATTTAGTAATTTTTTGGGGTATTGAAGAGCTTAGAATCACCTAAAATTTTTGGATGCAACTTCATTTTTAAGGTCAGATCACCTACTGTTTAAAATAAATTCAATCATATAAATTTTTTTCCCATACCTCAAAAGGAAATATAGGTACATTCACTTCACATGAAACATATAGATGATTATTTGTATATGATGACAACCATCTACATATACCAACGGTCATCTATATATGTTGATAGTCATTTACATATGCCGATGACCATACACCTATGTCGATGGTTGTCTATATATGCTAACAACCATCCACATATGTCAGCATTCATCTACATTATGTGGACATCTATCTACATCATGTGGACATTTGTCGATAAGTGTCCTTTGACCTAGTTGATGACTATTTGTAACCTAAAATGATATTTAAAAATACTCAAAACATAAATATTATTACATATTTGGATTCCTCTCTAAACATTATGTAATTTTATAAAAAAAATCATCACAATCCATATCTATATGTAAAAGTTACAGTCTTAGGAAGTTGGTTAGGTTAAAGTGCACATACCAGTGGATGTTTGCATGATGTAGATGGACATTCACATGATGCATATGACCATCTAATGTTTGTATGGTCATCTACATCATGTGAATATTTGTTTGCTTCATGCAGATGTTTGTCTGCAAGTGCACTTTAACCTAGCTAACTTCTTAAGGCCGTAACTTTTGCATATGAACTCAGATTGTGATGATTTTTTTTTGAAATTCCATAATTTTTTGAAAGGAATCAAAACATGTAATAATATTTATGTATAGATAATTTTTTTATTCATAAAATATTTATTCTCTTTCTCTATCTCTTGATTCACCTATATGATTAATCATCTTTCAAACTAATTTTCCACCATTACGAATCTAATTCACCTAGGAACCTGCAAGTATTTTTTAATATAGCCCACTAAAATGAACCATACCTACATGAAATATAGTAGAAGGAAGTAGGGTATAAACATCAAGAGGTAGACTGGTTTTGATTACAATTTTTTGTGAACTTGATATGTCAAGAAAACCAGAGCTAAAGCAGTGAACTAGAGAGCTGAAGCACAAAAACCCTACTAGAGTGAGAATTTGAGCACCTATAGGCACCAAAAGTGAATTATTGTAAAGAAGGAAAAATTGAATCTATTTTGAGACTAGTGTAGAGAGGTATGGGGAGATATTTTTGTAGGAACCAATCAATAGAAAACATAAGATGATGCCTAGGGTATCACTAATGACCCTCAAAGTTCAAAGGTTGAATGTACAATCCATATCTCATGGATGTGAAGCACCAATAACCATTATAGGCTTTGTCAAACAGAACCTACTATGCTTAAATACTAGTAGATTCATTATGGGAAAGATGTAGAAGGAATTTGGTCTAAAATAACAAGATATAAAACTGGTGCATACATTAATAGAAGTAACCATTGGAAAAACAACATCACCACTAGTGGAAGGAGGCATCATTTTGCAATTTGACATTGGGGCACTCATGAAGATGTCCTACCAAGTGATGTAACTTCCCCCAAAAGTCTTAGTAGGAGAACATTGATATTATTTTATGCACAACTATCAGTTAAAGGAGTATAACCACCATACATAGATCCATGTGCAAGACCTAATACTAGATTAGATGGTTGATATAGGAAATAAGATGGAGCAGGGTGTAACATTGTTTGATGTCTCAATTCAAAACATATAAATGTATTCCAATGCAACTCAACTTTATAAGTTGCCATGAATTATAAATCTATAAGAACTTATGTAATTCCTTCTTTCATGAGTCTATGGAGACTTCATATATTTTTAGGGATTTTGATGTGCCTAATAAGAAGGATAACTAGGCTCCCAAATGCTAGAAAAGATATTCATGAGATGATGAGCGATGATGAAGAGGTGGAGGGCATTGTAAAGCTCCTAGACTATTACAAAGGGGCTTCATATTCCCCATCAAATATTATAATTACCCTATTATGAGGGTACTGGTGTTCCTCGTAAGTTCAAAACATTACCCTGATGGTCGGTGGACTAATGTCACCAAGACCTACCTCTACATCACCTATCATATAGCATACGGCATAAATTTAATATTGAAAAATTTATAGCTGAGGAATTTGTAAAGAATGCCTTGGATTGCCACACAAAAAGGGGGCCTTTAGTTTATGGTACATTCTAATCTTAATAATCATAGAGGAGATAAAATTACTAGATGGGGATGATAACAATCTCTAGATTTTCCCATAACACAATGACTTCCTAGCATAGTATTACAAAGATTTCACTTTTCCCCAATTCCTTCAATGCAAAAGTAAAAAACTTGAGATATGGAGTGGTGTGATAAGTATATAGAGGCATTTGGGATAGAGTGGTGCATCTCCTAGGAGCTCCCCAAGATCATGTATATAATGATAACCTTTACCATCATGAAGAATTTTATGTAGTATTATTGGTATTGAACAATGGAAATAAGTTAGGTTAGTTGAAGATCCCATACACCTTATTAACCAAATACTTTAGGGAGGCACTCAGAAGGATCCACAATGTGTAATAGTTAGAGATCTAAGTGAGGGAAATAGACATGAAAAGGAATATGTTGTTGTGTTAATTCATGCACCCATATTGAAAAGAGACAAAGGATAAAGAGGATGATTCAAATCACATAGACATCCACACTCTTAAATAAGTAACCATACTCATGCACATCCATAGGTTATACTATGATATGAATCTAAGGAAGAAGGGCCCTCGCACTGAAGAGATTGACATCCCCCCCATCAAGATTGATAATAAAGGAATGTTGGTGCCAGCTGAGAAGAAAAATTATCCCAAGAAGAAGAAGGGGGAGACACTTGAGGAGATAGAAGAGAGCATCAAGTTGAACATCACCTCTAGTGATAAAACCTCTCTATTGGATCCTTTATAGAGGCACGTGAAATTCATGCCAAATAATTCTCTTCTCTCAATGGTGAAGAAAAATAAACCCAACTTTCCTTTTGTGATGCCCTCCATCACCCTAACAGACATAGAGGTGCAAGAGGAGCAAGAAGAGATGGAGAAGGAGGTATAGTTTGGGAAAGGCATATGTATTAGTCCTAAATAAGATGACTCCTCATCTAGAGAGGGAACTCCCTCACCACCTCAAAGTGAAGAGGTGAGGAAGGAACAAGAATGGATGAAGCTTGACCCCAATGATGTGAATATTAAGAAGGCATAGGAGATGGAAAAGAGAATATAAGAAATGAGGAAGACTGATACAAAGGAAGGGATTGAGAGGGTTGAGGCCATGGAGTTTATGGCACAAGAAGAAAAGTATAAGGTGCAGGCCAAAAAAATGAAAGTAGAAAAGAAGGCATCCCAATAAGAGAGGGATAGAAAAAATAAATATAAGAATGTTCCCACTAGCATGAAACCTATACAGTAAAAATCATCAGAAGAGGTGCCTAGTGACCACACTAGCCTAGTAGAAGAAGTTGCAAAATAGGTGCCCCCTAGAGCTAAAGGGGCACTTGGAAACAAAGAAGGTGATGTTGTCACCTTAAAAGAAGAAACCGAGGGTGTAAGGGAAGAATAGGCTAGCATTGAGAAATAACCTAAGGAGGTTCACATTGAGGAGCCATAGAATAGAGAAATGGACAAAGGGGACAAGTTAAAAAAAAAACCCTATAAGAATTGGATGGTGAAACTAACACTAGGAAGGAAGAAGAAGTGGATGAAGGGGAAAAATCCAAATAAAAAGAACCCATAGAGGAGGAAAAAGAAGAAGGCACTAAAGAAGGAAGTAGTGTCAGTGGAGAGGAATAGGAGTAGATGACACTAGCTATCAAAAAAGAATATTTTAAGATGAGATACAGAGAGAAGGCATAGAAGGGATACACCTAGGATGAGGATTTTTACATGTTGGAGTACATACCCCCAGTGCTACCAAAACATTGATGTGACACCAAGTGTCTTTTGTACTCGATTACAACATGGATGAGCCTCACTTAGAGGTACTACTAAATGCAATTTGAAACATTGAGAAACTTGAGGACTATCATGACTACTAATTTGACAACCCCTAGGATATTAACCTAGTGAGGTTGGCTAACACATTCCTTAAAATAGACTCCAAGGTAGCACATAAGAACATTATTAACAATGTTCATGCCATAAAATATAAAAACATAGCATTGAAGGTATAGGAAAATATTGACACCATGAAGCTCAAGCTTAAGCAGTTGGTCAAATGTGTGAAAAAAGCATAGCCATCCTTTTTAGATGGTATTGACACTTCTAAAATTTAAGAGGTGGATAAAGTGTGTGCATTGGTGGAGCTGATGTTCCAGAAAATAAGGCTCATGCTAGAAGATAAGGAAGACTCATGTGATGCAATAAAAAAAGATCTCAATAAGAAGCTTGATGAGGTCGAAGACCTATTTGTAAAACTATAAGAGTGAAAAGAAGATGTTGATGTTATCTATTGAAATTTCTCCACACAAGCATTGGGAATTAAGGTGCACCTCCAAAAGGTAAAAGGGTAGAAGCATGCATTGATGAAGTAAGCATTCACTATTATCAGGGTTGAATGCACAAAAATCATGACATGCATAAACACTTTGAGTGCCTAGATAAAAACCTAGGAGCAAGACCTCAAAAAACTCTTCCATGACTTTTAGATAAAGGTGAGTGAGAAAGGAGCCATCCTAGATGTAGGGGTCAAAAAATCAAAGGAAAGGTTAGAGGCCTTCAAGAGAGAATTGGACAACACTGACATTCTCACGCTCATGGATGCCTCTATGGATATTGATGGCACCATTTAAGAAATCAAAATCATAATTTAGGACTATGAGGATTGCAAAGCAAAATTGTAGTAGAGTGTTCCCTAGTTTTGTACAACTAAGTCACTAGCAGACTAGTCTGAGGGTGGACTAGAATTTTTATATGGGGTAATGTTGGGCCCCTTTTTTTAGCTAAGTAGTGAACCCATGACAACATAGCAAATACCTAGGCATGATGAAATCATGGTGGATGATTATTATTTTGTCTTCTATTGGCACTTACTAGCTGGTAGCTAACAACTCCTTTTCAAATCAAGTAGTATTGGGAAAGGGGTGCATGAGATAGTGATGGTTCATTAAAGACAAGCATCTCCTTTTGAAACAATCAGAATTGGGAAGTAGGTGCATGAGATTGTAACTGCATATTAAAGATAGGCATAATGGAGATGATGGGATGTGTACCTCTACTGCCAGCTTAGGTATTGACATGATCCATTCCCCATAATCCTAGGATGCTTTGAAGCTCTATAAAAGGAAGCTGAGTTTAGTTGGAGAGGAAGAGATGAACTAGAGTAGCAAAGCTCTGGAAAATTGATGCTAGATAGTTACCATTAGAAGGTAGAATTAGTTTGGGATGATTTTGATGTTCCCCTTTATAATACCCAAGCTTGATTTTGAGCCTTTGGACCTATAAAAGCTTAAGTTGAGCTTATTATTAGTTCTATTAATGTTATTTATATTGTTGTTTAATGTATTTATTGATGAAACCTTTATGTAAGTGTTTAATGGATTAAATGCTTTAAGTCTATAATATGTATCTTGATCTTGAGCTTCTAACCTAGCTCATTCATGGCATTTCTATAGATAATGATGAACCCCGTGCCTGAGATAGGAAATGCCTTAAGTATTGTTAAGACCCTGTGCTCCAAAATTATACCCATGCCTACATGTAAGTCTATGCCTAAGTCCCTTAACTAGGTACCCATTTTCCCCTCAAGCACGTGAATGCCACTGAGCCAATGAAACCCAAGACTTGCACCTATGAATGAAAAACTATCATTACACTAACCAAGCTCTTGAAGAATAGAGTTGAACCATAGCATAGCTAGCCCAAAACAAGCCCTAGTCCCTTCTCCACCATGATTTGGGTGAGAACATAAGGATTACACATTATGTAAAGTGATGCTAGTGTAGTTGAGTACTAAATATTGAGCACCAAAGTATTAGTCAAGGCCTGCGCCCTTATAGAACAATCCCAAATCTAACCTAGATAGCTTGGTAAGTGTGCGACTAAGCCGATGACTAAAATGCATACTTTTCTACAACAAAAATGCTTGCAAATCCATTAAAAATGGATATTTTTATAAGAACTCATTTTTTTGGTATTTTATTTGGCTTCCCAAGGACAAATTTATGCAAATTCATACCATGAATTTCTTTACATTTTTTCAAGAAAGATTTCTAGGTTTATTTGGGTTCTACAAGATATTTAGTAGGTCTTCAAAATTTTAGGCCCTCAACACTCCTACAATAGATCTTGTGAGCCGTATGATTTTTTTTGACATGCATGAGGGTTTGAAATGTTTTGCAGACAGGCCTAGTTGGCTTGATGCATATGGTTTTTGAATTACAAACCTACATCATCTAACCTAGTGATTACTCATATGTATTGATGCCACATAATTTTATCAACTCATGAATTCATATCTAGCTCAATATATTTGGTTTTTCTCTTCTAACACCTATATGACATTTGCATTTCCATATATTTTTGTTGGTTAACCTTCAAAATGGTATTTACATTATTTTGGTCTGCTTGAATGGTTTATGTTTTGTATTGTCCTCTATTTTTAGCTATCCTATGACTTCTTCATGTGTAGTTGATCTATCATTCAAAGGAACTTTAGTCAGGGTCCTTTATTTCCACATGAAAAACCTTGGGCACTATTTTGTTGTCCTCGTGCATTGATCTTCAATGTAAAAATGTTTGACCATTAAAATATCTATGTTGTGAAATATTAAAAGACTTTCCAAATGGACATCTATGCTCTTCTTGCTGGTAGCTGGATATCAATTAAAAAAAAAATCACGGATTCCTACCACCTTGCCAATTCATTTTTTTTTTTGTAATTCATAATTTTGCATTTTTAAAGGATTTAAATTGTTTTTCAAACTAGAAAGTTCACTTTATATTATTAAAAATCATGAGGTGTTATTAATTTATAGTTTAAAAAAAAAAAAATACTTTTTGACTTTATTCAGTGGAGATATTTTTTACTTGTTTTTTTTAATAAGAACATTACATTTATGCTGAAGGATAGATTTGACTAAGTGGAGTTATTGTTTTTTTACCGAGGTATTTATAATGGTGGGATGATTTCTTTATGTATGTGGGGGGACAATTATGAGTAGATGGAGATAATTATGACTAGGGTCCTTATTGTGAGTGACATGGAATTTTTGATTGTTTTTATTTAAAAACAATATATTGTTAAGGAGCTTGTGTTATTGTTTGGTTATATACCTTGTTCTTTCGCTAGTCAAAGACAAAGGGTGAGGCCTAGGTTGGGAAGAGGCTAATTCCCCATCACAATGTAAACCATGGCATTGTTGGTTCTATGCCAGTTTTATCGAGTGGTTCAAAGGCTAGGTCCACCTTAGCCATAATGTTTTTTTTAAAATTTATTACAAATTTTTACTAAATAGGTCTCATTTACGGGAAATTGATTGTATGATAACTTTTAATCAGTAAATCAAAATTGAGTGTCATCTTTTTCAAAATTTCATATTTTTTCATTTTCCATGCATTGGTTCTATTTACATTGTAAAACACAGTCAAATATAAAGTGTCACATTTTTGAAGGGTATCTTCGCATTGCTTGTGTTATCTTATGATTATGGTTTGTTAGTATATGGTGACATTTTAGTGGTGATGCATATTATATGTTATGATT
>JARHVA010007310.1:565000-587500 GCA_037957365.1 Torreya grandis | reverse complement strand
CAAAGAAGTGCATGATGTTCATTTCAATGACTTCTCCTATATCAATGGAGAATAAAAAGAAGCCCAAGTTTCCTTTTATGATGCCCACCATCACCCTAACAGACATAGAAGTGCAATAGGAATAAGAAGATATGGGGAAGGAGGTAGAATTTGGTAATGGCATCTGCATTGTGCCCAAACAAGATGACTCCTCATCTAGTGAGGGAAATCTCTCACCACCTCAAAGTGAAGAGGAAAGGATGGAAAAAGTATGGAAGAAGCTTGGCCTCAGTGATGTAGATATTAATAAGGTGTGGGAGCTAGAGAAGAGAAGAAATGAGGAAGGTTGGCATGATTAAGGAAGGGATTGAGAGGGTTGAAGCTGAGGAGTTCAAGGCACAAGATGAAAAGGGAAAAGTTGTAGGCTAAGAAAATGAAAGTAAAAAAGAAGGCAACCCAAGAGGAGAGGGATAGAAAAGAGAAATAGAAGAAGGTTCATACTAGAATATAACCTATGCCGCAAAAATTTTCAGAAGAGGCACCTAGCACCCACACTAGCCTAGGAGAGGAAGTTGCAAAATAGGCATGTGCTAGTATTGAAGGGGTGCCTAGAAATAAAAAGGGGATTCTAACACCTTAAAGGAAAGAATATAGGGTGTAACGGAAGAATAGGATAACACCGAAAAGGAACCTAAGGAGGTTCATGATAAGGAGCCATAGAAAGGAGAAATGGATAAAGGGGACAAGTTTGAAAAAGAACCCCTATAAAAATAAGATGGAAAAACTAACATTGAGAAGAAAAAAGCAAATGAAGGGGAAAATTCCAAAGAAGAAGAATCGCTATAGGAGGAAAAATAATAAGAATGCACCAAATAAGGTAGTAATGTTAACAAAGATGAATAGGAAAAGACAACATTGGCCACTGAAAAAGAAGATTTTGCGCTGAGCTCTAGAGAGAAGGTACGGAAGGGGTACACCTAGGATGAGGATTTTTACATGTTGGAGTAAATACCCCTAGAGTTTCTATGGTATTGATGTGACACAAAATGTCTTTTAAACTTGATTTCTACATGCATGAGCCTCACTTTGAGGTGACAATGAATGCAATTCAAAGCATTGATAAACTTGAGGATGGGAATCACTACTAACTTGTTAACCCCTAGGATATGAACCCCGTAAGGTTAGATAATGCCCTCCATAAAATGGCCTCTAAGGTAGTGCAAAAGAACATTACTAATGATGTTCTCACCATGAAATCAAAAAAAATATCATTGAAGGCATAGGAAGAGATTCTTGGCATGAAGCTCAAGCTTAAGTAGTTGGTCGAGTGCATGAAAGAAGCAGAGCCATCCCTATTGGATGGTATTAACACTTATAAAAATTTAGAGGTGGGTAAGGTGTGTCCATTGGTGGATTAGATCATCCAATGAATAATATGGTGCTTAAAAATAAGGAAGACCCATTTGTCACCACCAAGAAAAAGATCAAAAATAATATCGATGAGGTAGAAGACCTCTTTACAAAACTATAAGAGGGTGTAAAAGATGCTAGTTTTATTTTGTACAACTTCACCACCTAGGGATCGGTCATTGAGATGTGCCTCCAAAAGGTAAAAGCGGAAAGAATGCATTAATGAAGAAAACATTCACTATTATTAGGGCCAATCACACATAGATCATGGCATGAGTTAAAACTTTGAGTGCCTAGCTAAAAATCTAGGAGCAAGATGTGGAAGAAATGTTCCACACCTTTCACACAAAGGTGAGAAAGAAAGGAGCCATCCTAGATGGTGGGGTCAAAAAAGCAAAGGAAGGGATAGAGGCCATTAGGAAATAATTGGAAAAAACTAATGTGATCTCACTCAAGGTTACCGTTATGGAGATCAATGGTACGATTGAATAAATCAAGCTCATAATTCAAGGATACTAGGACTTCAAGGTAGAAATATATTAGAGTGCATTTGAGTTTTACATAGCTAAGGTGCTAGAAGACTAGTCCATGGGAAGACTAGCATTTTTGTATGGGGTAATGTTGGGCCCAGTTTTTAGCTAAGTAGTGTACCCACATCAACTCAACAAACACCTAGGCATGAGGCAATCATTGTAGATGATTGTTATTCTATATTCTAGTGGTACCATCTAGCTGGTGGCTAAGAACTCCCTTTTGAATTAAGACGTATTAGGAAGTAGGTGCATAATATAGTGATGACTCATTAAAAACAAGCATATCCTTTTAAAAAAATTAGCATTGGGAAGTGGGTACATAGGATAGTGACTACACATTAAAGATAGGTGTAATGGAGATGGCAGGATGTGTACCTTTAGTGCCAATTTAGCAATCGATGTGCACCATTCCCCATGATCCTAAGATGATTTAAAGCTATATCAAAGGAAGTTGAGTTTAGTTGGAGAGGAAGAGATGAGCTGGAGTAGTGAAGCTCTCATAAATTGATGCTAGATAGTTAATATTAGAAGTTAGAAGTAGTTGGGATGCTTTTAATTCTCCCCTTTGTAATTCCCAAGCTCCCCTATGGGCATCTGGGCTTGCAGAAGGTTAAGTTAAGTGTAGGATTAGTTTTATTTATGTTATTAGTATTATTGTTTAACATATTTAATCATGAAATATTTATGCAAGTGTTTAATGGATTAAATAATTTAAGTCTATAGTATGTATCTTGATCTCTCATGAGATTTTAACCTAGATCATTCTTTAGCATGCGTGTAGATAGTGATGAACCCCATGCCTAAGATAGGAAATGTGTAAAGTGTGGATAACACCCTATGCCTCAAAATAATACCCATACCTAGGAACAAATCTATGCCTAAGTCCCTTAACCAAATACCCATTTTCCATTTAAGTGTCTGAATGCCACTAAGCCAATGACACCCAAGACTTGTATGAATGAATGCACAACCATCATTGCACTAACAAAGCCCTTGAAGAATAGAGTAATGCCATGGCACAACTAGCCCAACACAGAGCTTGGTACCTTTTCCACTATGATTCGAATGAGAACATAAGGCTTGTACCTTATATAAAGTGATGCCATCTCAATTGAGTTCCAAATGTTGAGCACCATAGGATTAGTCAAGACCTATACCCTTCTCGAACAAACCCAAATTTGACTTGGATAGCTAGGTAAGTACATGACTAAGCCCATTATTGAAACACCTAATTTTCTACAACAAGAATGCCTACCAATTCATCAAAAATAGATATTTTTATAAGAACTCTATTTTTTTGTGATTTTTTGGCTTCCCAAAGACAAATTTGTCCAAATTCATATAATGAATTTCTTTACATTTTTTTCAAGAAATGTTTCAAGGTTTTTTTGGGTTTTGAAAGATATTTAGTGGGTTTTCAAATTTTTATGCCCCCAACACTCCTACAATAGATCTTGTAAGCCACATGATTTTTGGATATGCATGAGGGTTTAAAAAAAAAATTAGATAGACCTAGTTTGATTGATGTATATGGTTTTTGAATTGCAAAAATACATCCTCCAACCTAATGATTACTCATATGTTTTTATGCCACATAATTTTCTTGACTCATGAATTCTGATCTAGCTCAAAGCTATTGGTTTTTATCTTCTAACACCTATATGACATTTGCATTTACATATGTTTTTGTTGGTTAACCTTCAAAATGGTATTTTCATTGTTTTGGTCTACTTGAATGGTTTATGTTTTGGATCATCCTTTATTTTAAGTTATTCTATGGATTCTTCATGCACAATTTTTCTACCATTAAGAGGAACTTCAATCGAGGTCCTTTATTTCCACATGACAAACACTAGTCACTGTTTTGTTGTGATCGTGCATTGATCTTCAATTTACAAATGTTAGAACATTCAAATATCTATGATGTGAAATATTAAAAGAATTTCCAAACAAACATCCATGCTATTCTTGATCCTAGCTGGATATGGATTTTTTTTGGAAACTTGTGGATTCCTACCACCTTGCCAATTCATGATTTATCTATTGCAATTTATAGTTTTACATTTTTAAAGTCTTTAAATTATTTTTCAACCAAAATAGTTTACTTTATATTATTCAAAATCATGAGGTGATATTAATTTGAAGTTTTTATAAAAGGAATAGTTTTTTATTTTATTTGATAGAGATATTTTTTACTTGTCTTTTTATAAAAGCATTACATTGATGATGAAGGACATATTTGACTAAGTGGAGTTATTTTTTTTTATCGAGGCATTAATAGTGGTGGGATGATTGTTTTATACATGTGGGGGATAATTATGAGTGGATGGAGATAATTATGGCCAGGGTCCTTATTGTTAGGGACATGGAATTTTTTGATTATTTTTAATTTAAAAACAATATATTGTTAAGGAGCTTGTGTTATTATTTGGTTATATAATTTGTTCTTTAGCTAGTCGAAGATAAAGGGTGAGGCCCAGGATGGTAGGAATCCAATTCCCCCTCACAATATAAACCATTTCATTCTTGATTCTATGTCAGTTCTAATGAGTTGTTGGAAGGCTAGGTCCATCTTAGTCACAATTTTTTAAAAAAAATTTAGTGCAAATTTTTATTAAATAGGTCTCATTTATGGCAAATTGATTGTATAATAACTTTTAATTTGTAGTTAAAAATTGAGTACCGTCTTTTTCAAAATTTTGTATTTTTTTAATTTTCCACATATTGGTTATATTTAAATTATAAAACACAATAAAATATAAAGTGTCACATTTTGGAGGGGTCTCTTCTCATTGCTTGTGTTGTCTTATGATTATGGTTTGTTATCATATGGTGACATTTTAGTGGTGACACATTTTTTATGTTATGAGTTTTTTTTGAAGGAATATTATTAACTTTGAATATACCTTATCTTTTTTATTTTTTGAATATCAAATGATGAGGTCTTGTCTGACAAGACGTCAAACCCCCTCACAGGCAACACAAACTTCCTTCTTGTTTCTTTTGGTTTGCATTTTCATCATTTATTGCACTCATGGACATATTTTTAGCTAATCCTGATGTTATATTATTGGGTGTCCATTGTTAGTACTAGGTGGTTACCTATTCTATGGGCCCTGCTAATTTATGCATTGTACTTCATGCACACACTATATTGGATGCATTTTTGGCTAAACCCAACATCCTTTTATATGTAATTTATATGTTTTTATTTTTGTTTATTGATCTTTGTTTATTGTGTTTTTTTATACATGATGGTTTTTTCCACTATTTTCCATACTTTTCCATCAGCTCACAACATGCATTGGTACTTTGATGCACTGGTAGTTTGTGCCATGTCTTCTCAAGTCCCCTTTCTTAGCACATTGCCTTTTTTTATAGAGAATTTTTTTAGATCCTTTATTTTCTAGATTACCTTTTATAATTATTGATGGCTTATTTAGTAGGTCAATAGTCTCTTTATTTGGAACTATTTTGGTGAAGACCAATGTCTTCCTTGCTTCTATTTGATATTTTTTTGTCTATAAGATATATTGTACTCACAATGATTTATAAAGTGCCATGGGGGTTTACCGATTCAACCTTGTCTACCTTCATGCATTTGTGTGCTCTATTCTAGGCACCTTTTGATTTTTCCAGTTACTTGTATTTCCATCACCACCATAGCTATCCTCTTTGAGAGACATAATCTGTATTTTCAAAACCACTTTTTGATAGTTGACAATATTCCACATCCTTAAATGTAGACATTCTAGTGAATTTTGGTGTCATTTTATCTTTTTTTGATAATTCAATAATCTCTTTCATCACAATATAGAGCTATTCTAGTGTATATAATATTATCTTATTTTATGCTTGAGTAGTGGTTTCAGATGACTCGTGCATACATTTTTTATTTCACTTCACCTGTTCAGTAATATGGGGCAACAGGTTTTGGGGTACATTCTACTTCTTAGGTGTTGAACATTCCTTGCACATATAGTACTCTTCTATTTTTAACAATACTAACAGTCTTCTTTATTGAAGGTTTTCTAGTGAAGCCCATTATCAGTTGTTTTTGTGATTGAGTAGTGAAATCGGACCACTTGTGTAGATTTAGTTTTGTTATGACTTTCAGGTACATGGAATGCAGACTAATTCAACCTAATATTTAGGGTAATTTCTAGCTCTCTCTTCTTTTTTCTCTCTTTCAGAAGAGGACAGTTTTTACTACAGGTTTTCTCTCTTTTCTCCACTTTATGAGAGTTATATGTATATGTTGCATATTTTGAGTGTTTTTTGGATTCTTCCTTTAGATATGGATATCTTATTTAGGTAATTTATTTTTCAAAATTTATATGAGGATTATTAATAGAATTCATGACTTTCTTGATGATTCTTATAGTGACACTAGTGTGGTATCCCACTAGTAACATAAGTGTGGCATCCCTAGTAGTCTTTGTGCTCACATCTCACCACCTTGTTTGATGGTGTTCCAGTAATGATTCCTTGGTTTTATCATTATATTCCGTATTATAGAAAAAAAAATTATGTTCAGTGATCCTCGTATTGAACGCCATTCTTACATTGATTTGGGTATTACAATGACTTGACATCCATGTACTCTGGCAAGATGGATTGGTGTCCATAGAGACATGTGGCTTCACACTATGTCCTCTATCATTATCCCCTAGCATCACTTGAGAGAGGATTTTAGAGTATATTTCTCATTCTTTCTAGGTTCTAGCTAAGATTTTTGTCTTTTTACTAGTTTTGTCATGTGTGAGGAGTTATCACACATTGGCTAGTTAGGATTGAGTCTTGTTTCTCCTTGCCTACATAAGCAAGGGTTCTCTATTATATTATACATGATTTTTAATATAATTTATGTGAATAATAATATTTTTAATTCATAATTATTTTATTCCTTGTATGTATGTTGAAGCACTCATGGCTGTGCTACTATTCTATTCGAGAGATCTTGGCTTAATAGTGTTGTGAACTCTTTCAATAAAACATAACCCTATAACAATATTGATTATATATAAAAAAATTAAAATTATACTGGGTATGTTTACAATAAAACAATGACTTAACAAAAAAATTGGAGAGGAGAAACGAAAGATAGAGAAGAAGTGGGGACACAAGAGAAAACCCCAAAACATGGCAATAATACTAAGTTTGAACAAATAGTAGAGAAATACATAAGAACATTAAAATAATATAATTTAATTATTAATAAATCCTTAAAGACATTTTTATGTGTCCACAACTTTGATCTAAAAATTTTACTCAAGAGAGGATGGTTAGTATGGTGTTAGTTCCAAAGTGAAAATAAAATGAAAAAAAAACACTAACTAGCATAACATCTCTAGGCCTAGACACTAGGGAGAGCTTAGTTAACAAAAATGAATTAAAAAAACTAAAATGTAAAATAAACCTTCTTTAACCTTCCTTGGATGCTCTAAAATACTTGTTGTAGTGGCTTGCTCAGCTTGTGCTCATGAAGTCTTCATCAAAGGAGGCTTTGCTATCTCCTCTTCTCCTTAACACCTTTGGCTTGTGGTTTGGCTTGGATTAGATTAAATTTTTCATGATAACACTATTTTCATGAAGCTTTGCAATCAATTTTGCATTATAACTTTGCATAATCATGACTTAGAAATGATGTGGTAAGGATTTTTATTTATGGATTTTTGAGATTGATAAAAATCAACCTGAATCATTCATCTCAGGATTGAGATGTGTGGCTATGGATTAATATAATTATTCAATTAAAATTGATAAACAGTCTCATAAATATTTGGTATAGAGGAGCAATTAAGAGGCATGGAGGGCTTTGATGAGGCATGAGAGGCATGAATCCTAATATTTGTGGTATTTATGGCCTAGGGATGTCTTCCCAAGAAATGAGGTCACCTAATGATGCATATATTTAATGTTCATTTTTAAAAATAAGTTATTCAACAAGTTTCCATAGAATTATTGATTAGGCCTTGATTTGGATTAATTATTTTTTAAGCATGTTTAAGCACTTTGTGCACAAATTACTCAGATTGATCAGAATGCCTTGTTGGTCTAAAATTTAACTGGATTAGAATTGGAAGGTGATGTAAAATGAGCTGGATCTATTATCACAATTAGGATGATATCAATATAAAATAACAAAGGCATGTATTTTATGCAAGATATTTGATAGGAAAGAGCAATCCAAAGCACCTAGGTGTAAAATTGACATTTTGACTCAAAATGATTTGATCAAAGTTAGCTAGCCAATAAATTGCATTATCATATTTAGGGATACCCTGGACAAAATTGGCACATGAATATGTCAGTTTCACATCATTTAGCATGTTTTAGTGTTTTTAGGCCAAATTATGTATTTTAAGTAGAAATTGGCCAAAACCCTAATTAGAGGTTATTGGTGGCTAGATTTAGGTGTCTACAATTTGCCCCTATTTGGGAAGGCATTGCAAGCTATAAGCATAGTAACATCTTATCAAATAATGAAAAGGTCATGTATGCATACAACTACAATGATGATAAACTAACTATATGATGCCCCCTTGACAGAACAGTTGGCACAAGTAGGTCAACAAATGATCCCTCGATAAGAGAGGACTAAAGAAAGGAAAGATGATGGAGTGAAAACACAATGATATTGAAAAATTAGTCAAAATCACTAAGAATGCAAGTGGAATAGTGTAAAATGATTTGTCTGAAGGTTGTTATAAGCATTATACTTTGATAGTGGTAATATGGTATTATAACACAATCATTTACCCAAAGATGGTTATAATCATTAAGAAGATGGAGCTACCCTAGTTAGGATAGACAAAAAAGAGAATAACATGCCCTTGTATGGGTAGAAAACATAAAATGGTGAAAACACAATGATTTGCCCAAAGGTACTTACAATCATTGAGAAATGTAGGTGGGATGGTGTGCAATGATTTGTCTATAGGTGGTTATAATCATTGGACCCTGATTATGGAAACATAATAAACTTGGTTGAGGGTGATGATAACACAAATGGTAATACTAAATTGGAACAACCTACTAGTAGGGAGATGCTCGTCGGACCTAATAAAGATTGAAATTATTTCATGGTTAATTCCTCTATTTGGGATATGATTAGGATTAAATTAGGATGTCAGTGCTGAATAGATGCCACCATTAATGAATAAACTTCTTAAAGATGACGTTTATTGTAGCATGTGTTAGTAGGCATCATGGTAGAACATCATGAGGACTGACTCCTGATATCCAATAAACACTCAAAAATAATACACCAATGATAAAAACCATGATGATATACTGATGTATGATTATGGATAGTCTCAAGAATAATGTGCTCAAAGAATCACTCAATGAACACATATAGACTGAGTCGAGGCAACAGTACTAAAAGTAAACAAATAGGCAAGTGATAAAAAAATAAACAAACAAAAAACAAACAAACAAACAACCTAAAATAAAAAATATATATAAAGCCTAGAAACAAAAGTAAAAGAAAGCATCTTAACAATGACCATGCCCTAGTAAGGCAGATTGAGGATAATTGACTAAGCTTAGACAAGACAAATGTTTTTTGGATTTTTTGAAATGTTATGAATATTTTTGGCATTTTGAGGTATCTTAACTTGTTAGAGATTGACAAGATACCTGCTCATAAAATGACGAGAGCATTTGGCTTAGGTTGCTCACAAAATAGTGAGAGCGTATGGAAAGGGGGACTGAGGTGACCTCAAAATGAATTGAACATGACCTACATAGTCCTAAAATGACTTCAAGTCATATTAACTCTCAAATTTGGTAAATGGCCAGTCAAATGAAAATAGTAATGGTAAGGTGATGTGGCAATGCATGGTAAATAGTTCTTGCCCCTAGTTTTATCATAGGTGGTTATAACTAGGATACAACAGCATAGGTCAATGATACTAATTTACCCATAGGTGGTTATAATTAGTAGCAATATTGGTGAAACATTGATTTGCCTATAGGTGGTTATAATTAGGCTCACATAAAAAAACTTGATAAGATGAAAGATATCTTGCTAGATTAACTATCACACTATTTTCATAGACTATCATTATAAACACAGATTGGATTGATTCTTGAAACTTGATTAGAATACCCTCACAAAAAGAGTAGGAAAAAATAAAGTAACCAAGATTAAAATAAGATTGGGTAAGATGAGTAAAAATAGGCTTTAGTCTAGATAGGAATGGAATGATAATATGGTATGTCATTGCTTTAGGATAATAATTGGTTGGATAGATTGGATAAAATGGTAAGATAGTTTACCCCCAAGTGATGGGGTAAATGGCTAGAATCTACAATAATGGTAAATGGATATGTAACGAATGATAATGGCATGACAATGTGAAATGGTATGGTACATGCTTTTTTCCTAGGTGTGGTTTTTGATTCTATTGTTCTTTTTGATGGGGAGATGCATGCCCTTATTAGAAAATGATAAAAATAGAATACCTGATCATATTAATTTTTATCTCACACCTTATATAAATAGTTTCTCTATCAAGAATTGGTTGTAGATTGGGTTGTCCAAAGTGCTTCTGTAATCTTCATTGGTCATTAATTATGATTCTATCAAACATAGAGACAAGATATCTTTGTAGCTTCTACAAAGGAAAGTACGACCATGGATGAAAAACAAGGATAAATAATGGATGGTAGGTTTGTTTTTGAAATGGAATGGTAGATGATAATGGAATTTGGAATGGTTGTGAAACAAATGAAGATTAGGAATTTTAGTCACACATAATGTTGCTAATATTAGATTCAACATAACTTTAGTTGTGGTGGGGATGTAGACTTGTTCTCTCGATAGAACCATCAAATTTTTATATTATTTGGGCCTAAGAGTAGCTACCATCGAATTAGGCTATAGATTAGAAGCTATTTTGATTTGATCTTTGAGTTTGTCTTCATCCAGTAGTGAAGAACTTTTGTGCTAAGATATAGGTGTCTCAAAAAGGTTTTCACTAATAAAATTGTCTTGATTGTCCTTTAATACCTTTTAGAAGGTTTCACTAAGGAATGTTGACTTTTGACTTTGATTATCTTGTAACGCTTTCAAAAAAGTTTCACTAGAAGATGCTGAGTTCTGAATTTGATTGTTCCCTAGTGCCTCTAAAAAGGTTTCACTATGAGAGTGTTATTCTACTACATGAATGTTGTCTTGGCCTCCTTACTCTTTATTAACTACTATGTCACCATGTATGAAGTTTAATAAAGTGTCATTTTATCGATCCCAATCGACACTTATGAGAGATAGAATGTCAATGATATGGCTATTTTGGTTGATGGTAATAGCCTGTGGAATGGTAATGGCCTATGGAATGGTAATGGAATGGATGTTGGCATCATAATCCTTGTAGAAGATACTAGGAGAACTTATGTCAAGATGAAGTACTCATCCTTAAAAACTACAAAAGGATCAAAAATGTATTTAAGTTGATCTGTGAGGCATGCATAACCAATGTTGTAACAACCATGAACACATTCTTCTTCTGAATCTGATTCTAACTCAAGGGACTTTGAATCTGATGTTGAGACTGATATTGATTTAGATTTTGATTTTGATGCTAAATTTGATGTCTTTCCAAGAGTAAAATCTGACTCTAACTCTGATTATTTATCTGATGGGTACTTTCTTACAATGATGTCCTGTTAAATATTTAGTTTTGAACAAGTAACGGCCTATGATAGCATAATGGCCTCCATAAAAACTAGTTTATCAAAGTGAGACTCATCTAGGATGGAAAATAGGTCAAGAGATAACTCCTCAGAGATTGGCTTGTCAATAGGAGGCTCTTAAAAAGTAGGCACATATTCAAGGTAATGATTTTCTCAAAGGTGGTTATAATCATTAAAAAGTGAATCAACAAAAATTGGCTTGTTAGAGTGAGACTCTCTATTAACTGGTATAGGATCAATAAGCAATTCATCACACACAAACTTATCATAAATGGTTGGTTCAATAAAAATATCTTGGATTATTTGGTTATTTTTGCCATGGTTTCTAATAATTTGGATGATACTAGTTTTAAACATAGCTTGGTCTTCGAATGATTGGATGGGTTGAGGTTTGGTTGGGATTAGCATTGGATGAGGAATGACTTATGATTGAATAATGGTATGGAATTGGAGATCATGATTTATTTCATGAGCTAAAGGACAAAGTCCTGAGATGGTATAAATAGGGTGTTATGTAGCTTGATTACTCGCACAAGCCAAAGGACTAGGTCCTAGAATGATGAAGGGGCATTGTGGAGCTTGATTACTTGCACAAGCTAAAAGACAAGGTCTAGGAATGGTAATGGCATTCCTTGGATATTATAATATTGGAATAGAAAATGTATGATGTGGTGGATCCTAGTTACTTTCACAAGCCAAAGCATTCAAGTCTTCCTCATAAACTATATCATCCCAATTGTGAGTTGGCTCATAAGCTAGTTCTTGACTATGTTTTGTGTAGTGATTATTGTAAAGAGGGTATGGATCCATATCCCAAACAATGTTATCTATACTTAGGTATTCAAAGTCTTTCTCACATGATTCTTCATGCCAATCAAGGTCTCAATTTCAATTTTGTAGATTTTGACTATATTAGCTATATAGAGTATTATAGGGAGAATAATAAAACTCCTTAGAAAATATTTGTCTATAGGGGTTCCTAGTGGGATTTTATGTGGCCATTCTATCATAAGCTATATTTTATGTGACTCCACTATAATTTTAGGGATACATATCCATGTAAATGATAGAAGATCCAAACCAAAAAGGCTTATAGTTTTACAAACTTTGAAAAACTATGTCTAAAAGACAAATGGTTCAAGCTTGGTCTAACTTAGTCAAAAGGTAGAACTATATCTCAAATGTGGTCTAAAAGTAGATTTGTATCTCCAAAATAATTTATGTGAATACTTTGAATAAAATAACCTAATATCAAATGTCTAATGTCAAATATCATATGCATAAAAGGTCAAGCGTCTGAATAAAAATTGGTATGGCAAAGGTCTATGTCAAATTGTTCCAAACAAAGTCTAAACTAGGAAAGGGAAAATTTGAGTTTTTAGGTATTTTATCTAAATGTGGAATAAAAATATAATCTCAAACAAATAGGCATATGTTAGGACTTTTAGTCAAATGGCATCAAAATCTAGACTTGAAATAAACGCTGATGTGATTTGATTTAATCTAACAAGTTTGGAAATAAATTTCACATAAACCTAGCACATATAATCAAACATAAACATGATTAGTTGGTATAAGGCATAAGATAAAAATCTCTTTGATAAAGGCTATGTTTCTCCCAAATAAAGACATAAACAATGATGAGGATAAGCTTTAACAAATAAACCATCAATAATTTTCAAATTTGGGTAATTGATTAACCAAAGTTATGAAACCTAAAAGAGAAAGATCTATGTATTATCCCAATGAATTAAGACCTAAAAAGAAATCAATTAATGTTTAAATCTAAACTTGACAAGGTTAATTAAAAATTCAACGTTGAAAACTAGGATTTGACCAAACAAGCTAGACAAGATTGGACAGCATGACAACACAAGACAAAGGTCCAAATGATATACATGACATGGTTTGAAACAAATAGTTTTGATACAATGGTAAATAAGTCTTGAAACAAATTGAGTATCTTAACGACGTAAGCATACTTGAATAATGTGGTTAATGTTATGTTTACATGACTTAAAAGGCTCAAAATGTTTTGACATGATTTGGGTAGCATAACGCTACCCTCCGTAACTCAAGTGACATACATAAAAAAATTTAGAAAAAAAATTTAAGGCACAAATATGGCATAAAATGGCCAGCATAATGCCTCTTTAGACAAAAGAGTGATGTAGAGATAAATTGGTTTTGACATGGTTTATACACAAACAAACAAGTTTTAGTCTTAAAAACACCAAGTAAGATAAATGACCAAAATACACTAAGTATAATCATCCAAATCCTAACAAGGGTATGGCATATGGGGATGAATAAACTATCAAGTTTCGAATGTCTCTAGGGAATCAATTATACAATAAATTTCACGTCAAATAATGCAAAAGATACACATGAAAATTGGGTGATCGTGGCATTGGCTAGTTGTAAAAAGGTCTAGTCCTTTTTACAACTAATACATCTTATTTTTCACTTAGTATAGTGCGATGTCTAAATACAGATACATCATGTGTTTAACTCTAATTAGGAGTAAGTGAATTCAATGTCAAGAGATGAAACCTTGGATCAAATCTTTCCTAAATAAACTCATGGTAGGTAATGACATTCTCCGTGTGAGCCAAGTTTGCATGAAAATAAAAGACTAAGATAAAGACTTTAGAATCATTTTCAAGGTCACCCAAACTTTGACAAGTTTTTGGGGAGTGCTTTAGATGACATTTTTTCTAAGCCTTGGACTAGGCTACTTGCAATAGGAATGGCACTATTGATTCTAAGGTTTCTCTAAAGGGGACAAATGGAAGATCATACATGCAACATTCTTCTTTTTTCTAAACAAAATCTAATTAAACAACTATTGCAAATAAAATTTTTATAAGTGTGTTAAATTTTGGCCCCAAATGAAAGATTTGGTGGTGTTCATTTGACCCCTTAGTCTTAAGATTGTGAACTTTGAAAAAATTCATCTAAGCATCTAAATTTTTCATTCAACACCAAAACAAGGTTCCTAATTGATTTTTAAGCATGCAAAAGGTGATCTAAAACATGTTTTTAGCAAATGTCAAGCTTGGTCCTGCAATAAAAATGTCAACATATCCTTTAGCTTTGAATCTATTTTTGATTTGAAATAATAAACTTTAGAAAAAAAGCTCTCGATCCTATGTTTTAAAAAAATATAATGACTGACGTCGATTTATATAACCGAGGATGGTTACATTTTTTAATCGATGTCAGTTATCTAACCAACATTAGTTATACCAATATGACCGATGACAGGTATACAACTTATGTCAGTTTTGATAACCAACATTGGTTAAGCTATCTAATTGATGTCAGTCTTACTAGTTGACATTAGTTACTGTATAAAATCATGGCAAATAAAAATGACAAAATAAAGTTAGAAAATCAATTTTCAAGAGTTTTAAGGGTCCAAATGAATATTTTAACGTTTCAAAATGATCTTATTTAGATGTGAGATGTGTCTAGTCCCATTGGCCATGCCATATGTGATCTAAGAATTTGACTCAAAAGATGATGGTTAGTACAGTGTTAGTTCTAAAATAAAAATAAAAGAAAAGAAACAAACTAACTAGCATAACATCTCTAGGCCTAGACACTAAGGAGAGCTTAGTTAACAAATATGAATAAAATACACAACTAAATTGTAAAAGTCAAACCTTTTTTTACCTTCCCTGGATGCTCTAAAATGCTTGTTGTAGTGGCTTGCTCGGCTTGTGCTCATGAAGTATTCATCAAAAGAGGCTTGGCTATCTCCTCTTCTCTTTGGCACCTTTGGCTTGTGGTTTGGCTTGGCTTGGAATTAATTTGGCATGGTAAAAATAGTTACATGAAGCTTTGTAATCAATTCTGCATTATAACTTTGCATAATTATGTTTTAAAAATAATGTGGTAAGGCCTCCTATTTATAGAGATTTGAGATTGATCAAAATCAATCTGAACTGTTCATCTCAAGATTGAGATGTGTGACTAAGAATTAATCCAATTATGCAATGAAAATTGATAAATAGGCTCATCAATATTTGGGATAGAGGAGCAATTAAGAGACATGGATGGCTTTGATGAGGCATGAGAGACATGAATCTTGATATTTGTGGCATTTATGGCCTAGAGATATCTTCCCAAGAAATGAAGTCCCCTGATGATGTAGATATTCAATATTCATTTTCAAAAATAAGCTATTCAACAAGTTTCCATGGAATTATTGGTTAGGCCTCGATTTGGGTTAATTAGTTCTTAAGCATGTTTAAGCACTTTGTGCACAAATTATTTAAATTGATTAGAATGCCTTGTTATTGGTCTAAAATTCAATTGAAATAGAATTGGAAGGTGATGTTAGATGCATTGGATCCATTATCCCATTTAGGATGCTATCAATAATAAATAACAAAGACATGCATCTTGTGCAAGAGATTTGATAGGAAAGAGCAATCCAGAGCACTTAGGTGCAAAATTGGCATTTTAACTCTAAATGATCTAATCAAAGTTAGTTGGCCCATACATTGCATTACCCCATTTAGGGATACCCTAGATAATTGGTACTTGAAAATGTCAATTTCACATTATTTAGCATATTTTATTATTATTTTTTAGGTCAAATTGTGCATTTTGAGTGGAAATTAGCCAAAACCCTGGTTGGAGGTTATTGGTGGCCAGATTTAGGTATCTACAACAACCGCCAGATCTAGATATGTTAAAATGATAATGCTAGGACCATATGCACACTCCTACTTGATTGTCATAACCTTATAAAAGTCTCAAATATACATGGTTGCCTATGAAATAATTTATTGAGCATGTTCATTTTTCATTATTCTTTTCCTTTTTCTTTAATTTTAAGTACTTAAACTTATTTCCTAATAAAATTTCCAAATCATGCATGGATGCAATAGTTTTGAGGGTTTGCATAATAATGTTAGATAAATGAAGACATCATAGCTATCTTTTCTAAATTTTTAAAACCCTCAAAATTTTTAGAAATATTCAAGAATAGTTCTTTTCCTTTTTCTTTAATTTCAGGGGCTTAAACTCATTTCCTCATAAAATTTTCAAATCATGCATGGATGAGATAGTTTTGGGGGTCTGCATAATAATGTTAGATAAGTGAAGACATCATAGCTATTTTTTCTAAATTTTTAAAACCCTCAAAATTTATAGAAATGTTCATGAATAGAAATATCTTCAATGAGATGCTCAAACACAATGTTTGCTTAAGGATTACAAAAGTGTTTGATAATGTCTAACTACTCTTAATTTTTCAAATAAACTAATTATTTGTCTATTTATATATGACTAAATCCAAACATTGGGAAGCTCTGTGCTCATGCTACTTCCAATTATTATAATCAAAAAAGGCAAAAAGGGTTAGATAAGCCCATCCATTTTTAGTTTTAAAAGGTTGCGCAAGTTAAAGAATAAACTCTGTGTAAGTATTCTCAAAAAGAGCGAAGACCATATTAACAGCGTGGACAATGAGACCGCATAAATATAAGATTTATATAAAGACATTTCAAACTTCCAATTTTATGATAAAAAATAAGCTTAAAAAAATTAAACCAATCAATTATATATACAATAAAACCTAGAAATTTAATAATTGATATTTTATATAAATATAAAATGACGATAAATAATGTAAAAGTTATATATATATGTGAGCGGGGGGGGGGGCGAATATGGATATGGATGTGGATGGAGCCTACGAATTTATTAACAGTTGTTTTATATATTTATAAAAAATTAATTGATATAATATATACACAGATGCATTATGCTCACATTCGAAACAAAAAAAATATTGACTTAAAATGATTTAAAAACCCCTTTAATATACGCAATTAAAAAAAATGAAAAAAAGAAAAAGAAACACTGGAATAAAAGATTGATGTGGATTAAAAAATCGTGTACTTTATAGTTAGCGTCTTATTTTTTAATTTATTTAATTCGATTTTAGTTGAACTTTTAAGTGTCGAAAGTTTATCCCATTTTGATAAAAGCAACGATAGAATAAAATATATCCAAACTATGGGTAAATCTATTAATTTAGAGAACCGTATTATTAGGAGAAATGTTACATAATACCATTAACAGTCACTGCAGCCTTTACACGCTCTAATCCTTCTGGACGTATATGCTGTAAAATAGAAAGCGCGAACACATCGGAAGAATGAGGAATGCAAAATAACGAAATAAACGGATGACAAATGTGTTGCCATTAAATATGGTGGAGAAGCCACAGAGTCCTACCAGAAGTATCGTGACCATGATCCTCTTCTGCTTCTCCATCATCTGGGAGGGCAATGTTCAGAGCTAACGTGGACATATCATGCTTCTTCTTGGAGGGGTTTTCCTTTGCTGGGAAAACCCCAGCAAAGGAGGTGGAGGGTCAATGTGTTTGTCACTAGGGAAGAGGAGGTGGAGGGATAATCGATTCCAAATATATTGCTATCATTCGTCGCGTCAACATCAATCCCAATTGCGTCATCTTTGTGGTTTCCTTGATTTCGCCTTATTTGATGAAATGCTGCCAACTGTTGTTGCTGCTGCAGCCTACTCGGAAACATGGCCTCCGCAAGAGTGGCTGATGTTGAAGCTCTGGCCGGATCAAATCTGTTGTCCGCTGCATTCACAGCCCTGGGTCGAGTCAGATAAGCACTAGTCCAGGAAGTGGGGGAGGCACCTCAACGCTTAATGGGGACGTAAAGGGAAGGTGATCAATAGGAAAATTGGTTTTAGCTTTCGCGCCCCTCAGCTTTACCGCAGCCTTGTCGTAGGCTTGGGCAGCTTCCACGTTGGTATCAAATGTCCCCAGCCAAAGGCGACGTCGTTTCAACGGATCTCGGCAGCATATTTTCCCCTCTGTAATGCACTTCTCCTTCAGAGGAATCTGTCCAACTTTGCCCTTTTCTGTGCGACATCATCAGAGCTGTTGATACTAAGATTGGCAAATCGATAAACGACAAGGAAGCGATTGTGTTTGAAAATAGTCAGGCGCAGAGGTAGTTGTTTAAAGAATTGGAATGATGGAATCCGGCAACCACCAACGCCGGGGACGCATGGCTCCAGCGGGGGGCGGCTGAAACGATACGAGGTGTGCGTGGGCAGCATATCGACAAGGATGCAAATGTGTTGTTGTCTGGTATAGTAGAGTCATTGCTAATTTCCAAGGGACTCATCACTTTCTATGCCCAAATATACACTAAGAAACCCTACAAAGTCAAATTTCCAGCCCTCGATTTACGTGAGAATTAAGTGGGGATGCAATTTGTTTGACTTTCGCATTGCTACATATATTCAGATTTCATGGTGTTTGGGCCTTTTCAATGGATATGCATGAATGATGGTTATAGACATCTCTTCTTCATAGGGAAATTGATGACTTATGTCGCGATTTTCAATGTGTAAGTCATTGATTCAGTTAATATATTCAGATTTCATGGTGTTTGTGCCTTTTCAATGGATATGCATGAATGATGGTTATACACATCTCCTCTTCATACGAAAATTGATGGCTTATGTGCGGTGATCGCCAACTGTTATTGATGCATCTAATACTAGTTTCAATGTGTAAGTCATTGATTCAGTTTATCAGTTCACATTTTTATGTTGTAATTTGTAGTTTTATTTGAGGTATATATAATACTATTTTCAATGTGTTAATTGCTTAAAAAAGTTATTAATGTTAGTTCCAATATGTAACTACAAGGGTCATAATATTATTCGTTATATTTAAGTTGTTGTTGAGGCTCACTTTTCGTAAATTCAGTGGTTCTTAATTTTATCTTTTCTGACTTAATATTTATATATAATAAAATTTTAATATTTAGAGTAATACTTAAAATTTATTGTATTTTTTAATCTATATTTCCAAATAAATAATCATGAGTAAGATTTGTATATTGATGAATGGATATAAACAATCATCATCTTTATCAATTGGACTACAACCCTTTCCATAAAATTCAAATTTTATTTGAAAAAAATCTAAAAATTAGAAAAAAAAAATTATTATTGTGTAATATTGAATGGATTCCAATAGAAATGTATGAAAAATATCCATAAATATTTAATTATTTTAAAAAAATAGTAAATATTCAATTAGATCTAATTAGTTCTTAAAAGATCATAGCAATAAGAAGAAATTGAGGGTTTATAATTATATCTTAAATATCAAAAGATCTTCAGATAGTCATCGTATCAGTCTAATAATAAAAATCATGGTAATTTGGTAAGAGAATAAAACTCATTACATGATGAATAAATAACCTTGTCCATACTCTCAAGTTCTATTTTTAATTGCTAGGATCTGTTGGTTTAGGATATTTATTATTCCATTGATTTATTAAATGGATTATCCCTAGATATTTAACTTTAATTTATTTAGGTGTATTAAAGAGGTTAAGAGGGTGAGAGGGCGAGTTCCACCTAGAGTTCCACATGGAGTTTAACTGAGTACTACTGTGAGTTCTCCTATAAGTTCCATAGTGAGTTACACTTAGTTTCACTGTGAGTTCTCCTATGAGTTCACTCTCCCTACTCTTATATATTTCTCTTCACTAAATTATTGTAATAGAGAAAATAATTGTTAAGCAAGGTAGTTTAATATATCAGACAATTATTGCACATCCTCTTGTATATTTTTGAATACAAGTAGGGTCATTGTTATAGAATTCTTGTATGCTCATTCTACAATAAGATCATCTATTGGACAATTCTGACATGGTATCAGAGCCAAATTCTTGTGATGATCATCAATTTATCTCTTAGAATTTTATTTTATATTCTTTCGAATTAATTAATAGGAACCCATCTCTTTTCAAGTGAGATTGAAGGAATAGAGAATGACGTTGTTGGCACTACAAGGGGGTTTGGTCTAAGTTCATATTTCAACTCTTTAGGATACCATGTTAGAATTATCCAAATGGTGATATTATGGTAGAATGAGAACACAAGAATTATGTAACAATTACCCTACTTGTGATCATAAATATGCAAGAAGATGCGAAATAATTACCTATATGAATCATTAGTGAATGGTGAATGTTGTAGTAGGGACCTAAGTAAGCTGAAGCTAAATGTGTAGGGATATTCCATTTAATAAATAAGTGGAATTATAAATATGCTACGCCAACACCCCTCTTAAGCATATTTTAGGTGGGAAGAAAAGAAAAAATGGGTTCCAACAATAAGGAATATCACTTTTATTCAACAGGTTTTATCTTAAGGGTTTTGTCTACATAAATGATTAGTAAATGGCGAATGCTATAGTAGGTTCCTCTGTAAGAAATGTTGTCTCTTCCTTTTGAAAGAAAGAAAACCCAAGCTATTAAACTACCAAATTCCCACTCAAGTGGAATGCATATAGGAATCATAATGTAGATCTCTGTAAAATAGTCAAAAGACTCCCTACTATTGCTCAAATATGCCAAAGTCTTATTAGGAATCATAGGCCTAATTTTAGAATATGGAAATAATAAAACATATAATAGAGGCGAGAGAACACAAGGGTTTATAAATACCCTCATTACATCTAGAGAAGAAGAGTGACATGGAACATTTGCTGAAGAAATATCTATTGTAAGAGGAGAGAAAGGCTCAACAACTATCAAAATTGAAGAGTGGTTTACAAATGAAACACTCATATTTGTAAGATGAATGTCTATAGGAACATATGAGTCATCAATATCTCAATGTGTATACTGTCACTGAAATCAATAAAGTCCTTCCGAATTTAAGTCTATGAAAACTCTAGAATAACAACAATCTGCACAATAGTAGATGTAGAATCTATAATGAGATAGCTAAGGTCTAAACAAATATTATCTTATAGTGGGGGCTCAATAGAAGTAATAAGATTGTCCACCATGGATGTCTCATCAAAATAAAAATAAGCAGGAGGAGAAAGTATGGTAGTCTCAAAAAAAATAATAAGGGGGAGGAGGAGTGACATAAATCATAGTAGGATACTTGAAACGACTTTGAAAAGTGTTCCAAATAGTGAAGGGACACTTTGTGTGCTCGACATGATTGTGTAGATATCATAAAATATGTATCAATAAGTGACCATAAACACGGTCATAAAAAGTGTTACAGTCATTGTATTAACCTAGGTGAATAGGAATAGGAATTTGTCCTTATAAGAATGAAATAAGGACTTGATCCATGAGTGAATGTTCTATATACACATGCCATGAAGAATAATTAGTCTTCACAAGAAGTACCACTAATGTATACTCAACCTTCTTCCTTTGGAGTCTCTCAAATAGATTTGATATGAATAAGAGAAGACACCAAGGAAGTGAAAGACTATACAAGATACTCTACAATGATGCTATAATACTACATGCTCATGAATGGGATGTTGGATGTAGTAGAGAATGTGTCCTCATAAGCAACTAGTGCAAGAATCAATATAAATAGTGTATGCTCAGATTGGGAGATCAGGCACAGTAAAAAGTGCATCCACATATTAGCAATTGGTTCATGAAGTACAATGCATAAATTAATATGGCTCATAGCATAGGAAACTACCCCTGAATATGATACTTTACAATTTTAGTACATTTATAATAAAAATCGGACCAATGAAATGATAATGAAAAATAAATCACTTTTGTAAAAAGTGGAACTAAAATTTGACAAAGTTATGGCTAATAATATTTCCCATCATTAATGACCTATTTAATGAATTAACACTATAAGTTTAAATGCTCAAGGGGAATTGAAGTGAGTATAGCCTTCCAGCCACTCATTTGAACCATCACAAAACTATAGACCTCCTCCAGACAACTAAAGTAAAAAATGTGCCCTTATACACTCTTATAAGCTCTAAAGTGACAAATACTTCTATTTAAGGGGAAAATACATA
>JARHVA010007310.1:547500-552500 GCA_037957365.1 Torreya grandis | reverse complement strand
TTTTCCCTAAAATATGTGTTATAAGAATAATCATACTAAAAAAACAATAAAACAAATGATGAAGAGAACGTGAACAAGAAAGATTTTACATATTTGGGATTTTACATATTTGGCCAAGCATAGAAAAAACACATTAGACATTATTAAAACACTATGTATAGAGATGGAACATAAGAAAAAAAGGTGAACCAATCACATAAGACACATTATTTTTTTTAAATGGATGTAAAACATGTTTCAAACAAAAAAATCTAAAAAAATACATAAATTGAATGAATGACACATCAAGTACAAGGTAAATGTGTTATGTATCCAAGAATATATTAAATATTTGAGACATACATATAGAAAACATAAACATAATATGAATACATAAAATAAAATGAATCATATAAAGACACACCTAGTACATAAGGTATAATAGAGAACACACATTATAGACATAAAGTGCGATGCACGTTGACAACACATCACCCAAATGGATTAAAATAGGCAATTTTTTTAAGGTTACCAATGTTAAATAAAAAATGTCACATAAATCTTGCCACACAAGATCATAAGTGGAAAAACTCTATATTGTAGCCAGAATGGTAAGAGACATGGTTAGTAGTTGATGAGGCACAAAAAATTCTCAAGGAAATTGGTTGAAATATTTATTTCTTATATTACTTTACACCTTGTTGTACAAGTTCTTGAACAATAGTCAAGAAGATAAAATGTTTGGTGTTTTGACCATAAACAATTTTAAAAATTCAAAGTTGGTCAAGGTCATTTTGTCCAAGTGAAATTCCCATTTTTGATAAATCCATCTTCACAAGGCCAAGCTAGTTTGAAATGCAAAAATTGTTGATTTTTTTTTTTTTTTTTGCTTTAGTTGTTTTAAAAAGTACAAAATACCCTACCAGATTCTGATTCTATTACAAGCACAACTTTCATAACCTGAGAGGCATGTTAACACCTTTATCAAAGTGCAAGAGGATTTCTAACACTCCTATAATATCCCAATAGTAGTTTTTAAAACACCTATAGAATTTTATTCTACTACTAGCAACATCTGTAGAGTGTAATGCCACCAATAACATAAACCAAAAAACTTATATCTAGTATAGACCACACCCTCAGATCTTTACTTGTCTATTTGCAAAGCTTGGTTTTAAAACCATTTATTTAATTAAACCTTTCACACATGAGATAATATTTGTGATTTAATTTTAACCATTAAATCATTTATTCTCATTGTTATTCACACCATGTTTTAAATTGTTCTCCTCCTCTTTTACATCCTATTTGCATATCTCACTTTTCTTTTGGAATTGTAGCCTTTGTCAAGTTTGGAATCTTGTCATTCACTTATTAGGGTTTGCACCTTTAGAGGATATGATAAGCTATTATTTTTATCTCATCTTTTTTCCTATGTAATTAATATTTCAAATATTTCTATCTTTTATTGTCTACAACCTATTATGGGATCCCTTTTTCTTGGGTATTCTTCAGATTTTATCAAGGTCAAAAATACATAACTAAATCTCATTTTTTCTCAAAGTACACCAAAAAATTGATTAATTTATAATGAATCTCCCTAAAATCTAGTACCCTTTACTCACCACCCCATTGGATCTTGATTCATTTACATACATTCTTCTTAGATCCTGATGTATTTTCTAATAAACCTATCAAAACTTGATAGGAATGCTATCACAACCCATAGAACCTGATAAGCATGTTATCATAGCCCTCAAAACTTGAAAATATTACTAAAAAATTCATTGAGTCTGATACACCTATAGGGAATCTTGTCAGACTCTAATAGTTTCATTTATAATTTTTCCAAAAAGAAGATCCTTGATTGAACACCTTCATAATTTCATATTCATTAAGGGTTGTGCACCATAGGATTTTCACTCAGGAAGAATTTCCACCTATATGTCAGCATCCATGACTCCCATCAAGGGTATCCCAAATAAATATCCATTGAAGAAGGTCCTGTGAGGAGAAGAAGGATCAGATATGAAGTACCAGTTTCAAGGTGTTGTTCCCCATCACATCTAGACTCAAATGTTAATAACATAACAAATACTAACTTTCACCATATTGACAGGGAACCATTTTTTAATAGAATCAATAGGGTCCATAGAATAGACTATGGATAAATCATAAATGAAAATAGGTTGGCACAGCTAGGTGCATTCCCAACTTTAGTAGAATGTCCATAATTTGTCATAACTATACCTAAAAACTATGACCCTAAAAAGAGAGAGGTCAAAAATTCAAAAGGAGAATATGTTATATGTATGGATCCAATACATATTGATAAACTAATTTAATTTCTAGAAAGAGAACCCTTTGTTTATTTGATAGACTGCTTTTACTCAATAATTTTGGGAAGATAACACCAATTCCTATACAAAATGGGTAAATAAATAGTTGTTAGAAAAAACTAAACATGCTGAAACAAGACATTCAAATAATCTTTCCATATTTGAATTCATAAATGAAGTCAATGATATTATCACACTTTTGTGTAGAGTATTGGGAAATCTAGTTGCAATGAACTTTCATACTTGGATGTATATATATATATATGGATTATTCACCAAAATAGGTAATATATTGATTTGGGACAACTCATTAATGATTCAGCTCATAAGTAATTGATGTAAGTTAAAAAATATTCCATGTTCTATATGGCCTCTTATCTTTTTTACACAATTGTTAGGAGAAGGTCTTATAGTGGGTCAAAATAGGTAGGAGACACCAAGATTACAAAAATATTTGAAATTTATCTTTAGATTACTCTAAAATAAAGTGCACACCTATTTTAAAGAGTAAATTATGCATTCCTATAATATGCAATTCAAATTTTTGAACAAGATCATATAGCATGAAAATGTCTAGTTTATATAATTCTCCACCTTCACTTATCTATGAATTTACAGATACGAGTTATCACCATATATGCTCCCTATATATATTGATACCAAATGGGATTTGATGTAATTGGTGAGGAAATTATCTTATAATTGCATGTTCATAGTGAATAAACACAAATATTGAGTAAATTTTCCTATCTCTATAGGTAGATACATGTGCATCATTGGTGAAATCAAAATTAGTTGAAGAAGATATGTCATGTGTTACCATGAGGTCATTTGAAATCAAACCTTAATTTAACATAAGAGGCTTAGTGGTAATTATTCTTGGTTATTCACATCAACATGTACCTCATTTAAAATACTATTGGTTGGATTGTGATGATGAAATAGACATGAGAATCAGGGATTACTCATGATTCATACTAAAATAAGTCACTACATTTGGCATTGTGAAAGTCTCAAAGAAGATAGTGGATAATGAAGAGGCATTCAATCCTAATTATGAGAAAGAAAGAATTTAATTATAACCAATCCCTAAGGTTGAATGGAATAAAAAGGAATCAACTTATCTTATAAGCAAAACCCAAATTTTTCTTGACAATACATTGAGATGGTTGAAAACAAGGGATTCAATGTTGATAAAGCATGATTTCCACTGCCACTAACAAATATTAAATTGCGGATGTTTCATAAGAAACACCAATCTAAATCTTGGACATCATAGGTAGCTGGCATAAGTAAAGACACTACAAAGGTAGAAGAAGAGATTGAAGCTCAAGCTATTATAGATTTTAATCTAGTTCATAGGCATGTCAAGCTAAAAATATAAAGGTTAGGAGACAAATATTATTGTTCTCCTAGTATTTATATTTTTGAATATATTCCTCTTGATAGTATTGCGTAGTCTCAAACACTTATAGCAAATACCACTCAATAATTTAATACATCTGATACTTAATTGTTGCTTTCATCTTTTGCTTATTTTTAGCTTGATACTTCTTTACCTCCACCTCATCTGTAAGATTTTTAATTGACTCTTGTATCTTCACCTAAAACTATGATTGACATAGTAAAACAAGAGAAAGATGAAATACTATAAGAATAAATAAAAACTTTAAAAATTATTCTTCCTTCTCTTGAGATTTTAACAGTCTAATTATGCCCAAGTATAATAACCTCTTGATAACACAAAAATTCTTAATTAATTAGATAAGGTAGTGAAGAAAAGGAATAAAATTATTTATCATGAAGAATTTGATTTCAATATCACATCCACTCTTCCTTTAAAAATAATAAATAAGCCCAAAATTATATGAAAAACAATCATAGATAATAAGGAGACATGTATGCAGAAGTAGCGGTCCCTCCCATGAAAAAAGATAAATATAATGCCAATTCCTTTGAATATCATATCTCTAAAATAAATTTTTGGAAAGATATAAAAGAAGGAATGAAAGAGAATATTCAATGAATAATTTGTATCTTGTTTGAAAATAATTACCATGATAAGGTGGCCAGAGATCAACTTAAATAAAAAGTTGAATAACTAACAATAGTGATCCAAAAAATGATAAAACCAATTTAATCCTCTTCTTTAACTATTCATCAAATTTATAACATAGAAAAACTAAATGTTGTAGAATAAATTGGTCATATGGGTGAGGCTAAAAATGAATGAATAGATAAAATTATATAATAAGGTGTCAACACCATTCATATAATTTAATGACTATGTGCTCTGAAAACTAGACAAAATTTGATCAGGGAACTAAAGCAAAAGACAAGTATGCTGATAAAGTAGAGAAATGGGATGAGTTGCTTCCCAATTTGGAGTATTTATCTAATACGCATCTATCTGAGCTCATTCAATAAGAAATTATTCAAAAATAAGAAGTGGTGTACCTCACTGAGTTTATAGGGGTTGCTAAATTCAAGATTTGCATTGTCAAAAAAAGTATTAAAATATTAAATGATTTTAAATGATTAGGAGGTGATGATATCCTTGAAATAATGGGAGGATTAGGGAAATTGAACTGCACATACATTGATGATGATGTAAAATTGGTTTATGATGAAATCATGGTCAATCAATTCAAAAATAATATTGAAGAAATTTTGAGTCCCAAA
>JARHVA010007310.1:380000-542500 GCA_037957365.1 Torreya grandis | reverse complement strand
CAACATCAAAATAATATTATCCACCCTATCTTAATCTAATCGAGTAAACTCAATGGCCATAATAACTTTTAAGTCCATTAAGGTTTATCCTTTTTACATTTCCTTATTGCTTAAGGGATGTAAAGTTGGTAATTATATAATTAAAACTTGAGAATATTATAATTTAATTCCTGATAAATTTTCTCATGCTCTTGGCCTAACTTGTACAAAGACTTTTGGCTATTATTACTAATTGAAAGTAAATCAAGTTCCACTTGTTGTCCAAATCAAAGAAGCCCACGTTGTTTTAGTATATTTTCCTTAAAACAGAATCAAAATTAACATTTTAGTACCTGGAATTCTAGTAGTTCATGGTATTCTCTTAGGGAGAAAATTCTATAAGGAACTTAGTGGAAAATAGACTTATTTCATGTAATGATCCAAATCAAAGGAGTGAAACAATGACTTAGACCATAATTAAAAATGAAATACACATTGAAAAAAGTAGATGATCCCAGGGTAGTTTTTTTGTATGAAGATATAGGTACAAATACTTATTTATTGATGTTATAAAAAGGTTTGGATATGCATAAAATCATGTAAATCCATCCCAATGAAGTCCGGATGTTAGAATTTTAAGGTAGTTATTTTTCAACTGGGTGTAGCAAAATAAAGAATTATTTTAATAACCCTAAATAAATAAATATTTCCTTTATATCATAAATTATATTTTGAGTGTACTAATAATATTATATGATGTGAATCATAATTACTTTGGTTAAAGGTTGTAGAAGAGATGGTAATTAAAAATTATAAAGCATTGGGTGATGCAAAACTTGTTTTAAAGTGGAAGAAATACTAGTGATGATCTGAGACATTATAGAAATAAAGCCTAGGATAATATATAACCTTTCAAAAAATTCTTTTTTCACATTATTCCAAGAGAAAGTAATTCAAAATTAGATACACTTATAGCATCAACTTCATTATTGATTCCACATTCATAAATTGGTATGAATAAATACATAGTCAAATTTTTCTATCAACACAGTGTACTATATAATTCAAAAAATTGGTAGGTATTTAATAATTATCAACAAATAATTTTCTTTCTAAAATAGATTGATATTTTTAGAAACCATTATTTCAAAGGTAGTGAATCATCATACATAGAATATTCTTCTCAAACATGTAAGGAAGGAATTACTGAAGAATAAGACAAATAAAGAATAACTAAACTAAAAAAGAAAAATATAAAGTATCAATCTCATTGGAATATTTTTTTTAAAAACATGATAGGTTGACATGTTTATTAAAAATAAGATGCGAAAAATTATCCCAGTTTAATAGATTATGATAAAGTGGACATTGGTTATGAAGAGAAACCCAAGTTGGTTAAAATCTAAAAATATTGTTTACCAGAAGAAAAGAGAAAATTTGTCAAATTGCTTCAAAATTATATAGATATTCTTGCATATTCATATGAAGATCTAAAATATTTACATCCAAAATAAATGCAACATACAATTACTCTAAAACATTATGATATAATCCAAAGATTAAAGGAATTTTTTTTGACAAATAATAAATAATATTGAATGCATGAATTATTTTCCCTATTCATCACTCAACTTGGATTGTTAATATAGTCCCAAATCATAAATGGAATGGAGAAATAAAAATTTGTGTAGTATTCCAGAATCTAAATCAGTATTCTCTTAAAGAAAATTATCCATTTTCCATCATGGATCAAGTCCTTCGAGTAGTTATATATTTATAAATGTTATCAGTGTTAGATAGTTTCTTAGGGTATAATAAAATTGAGGTTGAAAAAGAATACAAACATAAAACAACTATCACAAATCCATGCGGCACTTTTACATATCAATGAATGCAATATGGATTGATTAATATAGGAGGTACATTTTATAGAGCTATGGACCTTGCATTCAAAGATATGAGGAATAAGATAATTGTAGTGTACTTAGAGTATCTAATAGTATTTTTAAAAACTATATAAGATCACTATGAACACATTGATAAAGTATTAAAAAAGTTTAAACTACATGGTATTTTTCTAAACCCTAAAAATTTTGTTTTTGGGGCAACTCAAGGTAAATTTCTCAGGGACATTATCTCCAAATAAAGGATCAAGATTGATCTAGAATGAGTTGAGGCAATTCAAAAATTATCTTTTCTGACCAGTAAATTAGGAGTACATTATTTTTTCTATAAAAGTATATTTTCTAAGGATATTTGTTCATGATTTTTCAAAAATATCTAGACATATTATTGATGTGATGAAAGGAAAACCCTCCTTCATATGGAATAATTATGGCAGAGAAGCATTTGAGAAAATAAAAATTGTTATTGCTCGTACGCTAACTATGGTTTATCAATACTTCAAAAAAAGAGTTTATCATTATTTTTATGCCTCAGAACATACTCTCTTAGCCAAAGATAAATATACTGAATCTCATATTGATTTTATGAGTTTTAACATGAATAATTATGTATTTAAATATTCCCTAGAGGAGAAGCATGCATACATAGTTATGAAAGTTGTCAAATAGTTTAGGTATTATATTCTACATTATCATTCCATTTTAATGCTGATAAGTACAATGGTGAATTCTATTTTGACATAATAGGGACTGATGTCTAAAAGAGGTAACTAGATAACTAAGGTTCAAGAATACAATCTTGAAATCAAGCCAACAAAACTGGTTCAAGGAAAAGGATTGTGTAAACTCATAACAAAAAAAAACATATTGTTATCTAATCTCTTCAACAAATTCTGATGATTAAAATAAAAAGGATCTTCCTTTTGTCATTTTTATGGATCCTACTAATGAGTGGTTTGCAGATATTGCTTTATTTTTGACATATGAAGAATGCCCATCTCATATAGATACCAAACAATACTGAACACTTATGTTTAGGCCAAAAAAGTACATAATATGGGATGTTACATTGTTCAAAAATAATATTGATGTATTTTTATGAGATGTGTTGACAATAAACAATAGAATAAGCTCTTACAAACCTTTCATGATCAAGCTTGCAGTAGACACTTTTCTACTCTAGTGAAAGATTATAAGATCTTAAGAGGTCATTACTATTAATCAACACTATTCAAAGAATCATATGAGTGGGTAATAAAATTCTAATCCTATCTACAATTCATTGGGTGACTAAAACTTGAAACATTTCCTCTTAAGCTAGTACTAATAGAAGAACCTTTCTAAAAATGGGGATTGGGTTTTATAGGAACTGTGAATCTTGATAATAGTGAAAGACACACACATGTTCCTACTACTACTACTACTACTACAGATTATTTCATTAAATGGATATAATCCATCCCAATCAAACAAATAACCTCAGAACTTATTTTTAATTTAATTAAGGACAACATTCTAGTGATATATGGTGTTCCACAAGATATAGTAATAGATAATTCTTCAAATTTTTCTTCTTTAGAATTAATTAAATTTTACTATGGCTATGACATCTCATTGTTTCATTCTTCAGACTATTACCCTCACGGAAATGGTCAAATTGAGTTCAGTAATAAGAACGAAATCACCATCATTCACAAGTTGGTTGTTGAGAATTAGAGGAATTTACCATAAAAAATTGTATTTTGCATTATGGGAAGGTTGTATAACATCGAAGAAACCCATATGCATGTGCCCATTTTGGTTTCTTTATGAAATTTATGTGGAAATTCAAACAACACTTGAATTTCCTACACTTCAGCTCATTAAAACCATTGAGAATTATAACTTTAAAAGTCCATTAGATAAAATAATTCCTTATTTCAATAAGATTGAATAAGATATATCTTAAGTTGTTGGAAAAATTGTCAAACATCAGGATCAAGTCAAATTCATTTTTGACAAAAATAAAAAATAAAAAAGAAGGGATTTTCAAGTAGGAGATCTTGTTATTTGATAAAAAAATAAAAAAGAAGTGATTCAAGAGGAAGTCACATAAAATTTGAATCCTTATGGATGGGATCCTTTAAAATTAGACATTTATGTAAAAAAACCACTTTCTACATGGACTATCATGATGTCATACATTTTCCATTTCCCTACAATGTGAAATATTTGAAGCATTATTTTAAGTGAAAGCAAGTTATCCTCTACATGTAAGTATGTATATAAATTTTTTGGTTGTGTTTTTATTTCAATTATCCTTTTGACTTTTTTTTTTGTGTTGTTTTGTTTCCTATATTTCTCCCTATTAGTAAGCTCTCTTACCTCTAAAATCCCCTCCTTTGTCCTATGTTTGTCTTTCTATCAAAATTGGAATGAGTTTGTAACCCATGGAAATGCTCTCATTTATGAAACCAGAGTCTAATTATTTAATCATCCCTTACAATTTGAGGTCCCAAATTAGAGATAATTATTGTACCAATTTTTTGAACAATGATAAAAAATCTAAAATGTTAGGTCTTTTGATCGCAAACGATAAAAAATGTTCAAGACAAATTTGGTCATTGTCATTTTATTCAGGTCAAAATCTTATTTTAAACAAATCCATCCTCACAAGGTCAAGTTGATTTTAAATGCAAAAAATGTTAATAAAAAAGTGTCCAAAATTTGGGGTCAACATTACCACACACTAACATGGTTGGTCACCAATGGACAACCCAGAAATGGTCTGGATATCAATAAGAAACTTTGACACATTCTTGTTCAACCCAACCTTAAAAGTGATCTAGTGCACAAGTGAAGCCTTAACTTTGTCAATGATGGTGGAGATTCATGTAGCTAATCCTTAAAATATAGGTTATCCCTTTAGCCTCTTTTTTATAACAAATACCCTTCAAATAATTTAATTTAGGGTATCATCTAGTATTATATTACATTCCACTTCCTAGCACATTAGATTATTTAAGCTATCTTAGATATTTTTCCTATTGGAACTTACTTTTTAGCCAATGTCTTCCACTTATTTTATAATTTGGGTTTATTTAGATTTATCATTTAGGAGGTCCTTGAACACCTCAAGTTTTCATGAAAACTCAATTTGGGATTTCTCCCACATGTCTTAAATTTCATCCTTTGTACCTTTTTCCTTTTTAAATAGGTGATCCACCAACATACTCAATCTATCCACTTGTTGGATCCAATCTATATATACCCCATCCAAGAGGTTGGGCTCCTCCTTCAAGGATCATTGACATAACTTTAATTGTTTCAATTCCATGACAACTATCTTCTTTTATACTTTATCATGTTATTGATTTAATTTCACCACATGTGTTTCCTGGTAATGAATAGTGGCATGGTTCATAATTTTCTAGTAGGTTACCTCTATTTCTATTTTTATCAATACCCTTTTCATCTTGACCTCATTAAATTTAGTGGGTTTGATATATATCTATTGGGGCTTATCTAGGGTCATGTTAGGTGCTTGGTCTCTAATGAAATAAATGAGAACTTAAAATTCTAGATTATCCATGTATACATCAAAGGAAAAATACATGTTTTTATGGTTGTACTAATGAAACCTCAAATTCCATCACATACCACATGTATAAGTAATCATCACTAATTTCCTATTGAAATCTCTTCCTAACAATGACCCCATTAACATCTTATGATGTTAGTAGCTTATTTTATTTTATGTATTTATATATATCCTCTTTGATGAGCTTTACCTTCCCCTTGTTCAATATTTCCTCATTCAATGTTTTAATTTTTAGGACCCTAGGTCCTAAGTTATTGACCTCCTCATCCCCTCTACTAGTCATGCTTAGCTTTCCTTCCTCATTTTTTTGAGTTTTTTGGTGTGCTAGGATTTATTTCTTCAGCCTTGGTATCATGAAGCACACTAGTTTCCCCTCTAGCTTATTTTACCATATTCTCCTCAAGTGTGCTCATATATTATTTCATGGTTTCAAGGTCATTATATTTACCCAAAATTGTTTCCATTTCCACTTGGGTATTTAGTGCAATCTTTAATCCCATCTTGAGATCCATTTGAATGTCTTGATTAGGTTATCTTTATGGCCTTCTCCTTGTGGACTATGTTTTATCTTATTGCATTATTTTTATTATACATTATTACCATTCATTTCTCATTCATATGATTTAGGACCTTATGTATATTTTAGTTGAGTTTATTCGATATGTGGTGAATGAGTAGTTGTTTGGAATATTTTCTTATTTTTAATCATTAAGCTACAAGTCCTAAAATATCAACCCCACACCCCTATATTTATATTTTGGGACTTATTAGAGGCTCATAGACTACAAGTTTCTATATTTATTATAACCTCAGGTCTTGACACTATTGAACTTCCTTTCAAACTCCTTGGCTTTAGTAGGTAGCAAAACCTATGGAGAATATTATTTATCATTACCTCCAACTAAGGATAAATAGAATTGTAATCATTTGAGTCCTCCTAATATTTCAACATGGTCTTGATTTGGTAGTAAAACATTATCCTCATGATGTGTTGGTAAAATTATATTCTTTCTATATTAATTGGAACATGATGTCCATTGGTTCTCCTTGCAATAGAATCCATAAAATAGTCGATGATAAAATAGAATGATGACATGAGCCACCTAGAAGTGTGTCCTTTTTCCAATTAGATGTAGTAAATAATATAATGTTGCATGATAGAAAATTATAAACATCCCATGCATGTATTTTAAATAACTTGGGATGTGCCACTAATATCTAAATTCATTCATGATGTTATTAAACCATCTTTACCTTTTGGCCTTGTAGTGTTTATTATAAACACTGATGCATAGGTGTTTATGATATATTTTTGCCAAAAACTTATATTTAAATTGGAAATACCATATCCTATTTCCATAACCATCCAAGATTCTAATCTCATTTATAAAAAAAATATTTGAATGGTGCCCAATCTAAAATACTCACCTGTTTCATAAGAATTTTTTGTGCCATTAATGATGGAGTCATAAATATAATTCGATATGTTGAAGAGGGTGGTATACACCATTTATTACATAATAGAGATATTTATTATTGGTCTATGTCCATCTATCATTTATTTCTACTTTCATACTTATTAGGTGCACAGAAACCCTTTTTACATGATCAAGCAGTTGAAAAGTAAACCTTTTGGATTTGGCTTATTGTAGTTAAATAGAATAACATTACTCTCTATCTTAGATAATTTGTAAAGCACTAGCTTGATGTATTTTCTAGATCAAAGGAGTCTAATGGATTTACTAATGTATTTGACCAAGATATTCATCTTTGTATAGAAAAATAGAACTAATTCCCTTGAATACGTGACAATAGGAAGTGCACCAAGCTATCTAGATTGAAACAATATATGATATTGAATAGATAGAACACTCCCACCTTTTTTTTGCACTTTATTAACAAATATATCAAATAGTATAGCACCATAAAGATAATTTTCTAGTGTCAACCATGTATTAATTTCACAGGTTGGTCTCAATGAATCAACTTCCATTGAAATTCCAAAAGATCCTTTCACCATCCAAAGTGCATAGTTAGCACATGCTAGTGTCAAAAATTATATAAACAGTGTAGGGATCTAATGAATGGATTTAAAGATTCCATAAATGTTGAAATTACATAGAATCATACATTATAATAGGGGATCCTTCAAATAATATTTTTCATTTTATGTTCTAGTCACGCAAGGCCTTATATCAGGGTCTCTCTGAAGATTGGATCCATCGAGTGATAAAATGCTTTTCATATAGATGAATAATGTCCTATAAGCATGAATCAAGTGACTTTTTGACTTCTAATTGAGTTATGAACACAATGTGTATGGAAGGAACTAGGAATTCCATAGGAAGAAAGGCCCTTGTCCTAAACATAAATTGAAAGGGAGTGGATGTATTGAGGTACTTATAACTTGTTTTATAGGCCCACAGTACTATCGACACATGGTAATCCTAATATTTTTTCCCAGTATTAAAAATATTGGTTAGTGTCTTACTAGAAATCTTTTTTAAGGTCTCTATTGTTGCATTTACTTGTGGTTGGTAAAGGATAGTACTGATGTGTGTGATCATGAAGTCAAATTGTAGTATGCACATGGTCTCATAGATGAAGTGGGTGACTCGATAAATAGTTAAAATTAGAGAGCAACCATAATGGTTAATGATATTATCCCATAAGAAATTTACTACTATTAATGTTGTGTAATTCTTGGATGGTACTGCCTCATCCAAATGAGTGAGGTAATCAATGGCATTAATAATCTAGTGCATGTTAATCTTACCTTGTACAATCTAATTTTTATATTAAAAGATGAATTTTGTTTTGCACACTCAATATTACATTTAACTTTTAATCTAGTAATTTAATTAATAGAATAAGGGCAGTAGCCAAGGGTAGGGGGAATGTAGAGATCTAAATCTAGACATAGGTACTTAACAATGTTAATTCTTGGCATATCTTAAATCACATGGCTTACACTAAAATATATGATTCATATACACCATTCATCTAGTTATTTATCTATAAGAAATATTCTCCCCTTAATTTTTATCACTAATAAATAATAAATTCCATGTCGATGCTCAAACTACCTTATCTCACTCTTAGACTACTTTAAACCTTAGGGTTTCTCTCCATGATTTTCTGGGATAAGTCTACATTTAGTAGATACATCTTCTATCATATACCTATCCACATATTATATCCTCATTCATGTGTCATTCAATGACTAGTTTACAAAACTTGAAATATTCATATGGGTATTCTTACACATTTTTTAGGTTGGCTAAAGTAAATTATTTAAAGTGATCAATATAAAAATAAATTGAAACCTCATATTGAAGAGACTTGATATATATTTTAAATTTATCTATTAAACTAATGTACATTGAGAAATATATCATATTCTTCCACTTTTCAATATCAATCACTATAATTAGTCATAAATCAAGTCTAAAGCATTCTAAATCAAGTCAAGAGCTAATATTATCAACTATAAAATGATAATTTATAGCTGCATGCATATAGTCAAAAGAGCACAATTACACAATCACACTAGTTAGAAGAATTATGTATGGATATTTTCCCTCCTCAAAGTATCTAGATACTATGTAATGGTCTATCATCAATGGGAGTGATTGGGGCCGACTTAGTCCATTACACTTCTAATTATTTTTTACAGGTTTTAAAATCTTACAAGTACACCTAGGGTTTCCAAAGTAAATAAAATAGCACTAAAAAGTTAAAAATATTTTATTACTCTCAATAGATATAGGCACAGGTGATAAAGCAGTTATAGCTTCATCAAATTTAAAGAAGATATGTCTATAGTCAACATACTAGACTACATTATGTTGTTTTCTAGTGAGTTTGTAATTGACCAAACATAGTTGTAGACTCTGTTTCGAGACCTTTGTTGTCATAGTATTTTTTAATCATGTTTCTCATTATTATATACCTACTACTATTGGTTGTACTTCCTATATTAGCATGTTTCACTTGTCTATCAATTTTAGTTTTTAATTTAACCATTATGTTCAAATTTATGCTTAACTCTCATATATTTTAATTTAGAAAATATTTCTATGTGTTATACCTATTAAAAAATATTAAATAAAAAATAGGGTAAAGCATGGACTAATTAAAACTCAATAATTATACCACCCATATAAAAATAGAAATACATATGTATTAAATATGAGATTAAGAAATTTATTAAGATGATTGTTGATGAAAAGGCCAAGCAATGGGCCTTGGCATTACCATAGACTGAGTTTACATATAATAGTTTAGTGAATAGGTCGACATGTATTTCACCATTGCAAATTGTTTATGGATGAAACCTTAAGGTCATTTTAGAGTTGGTGTAGTCACCAATTACATAACATGAAATTTATGATTTATAGAAAATTTTAGAGTAAATACACAAATTTCAAAATGAAGTAATGAGGAATCTATAAGAAAGTAATGACAAGTATAAGGCTGAAAAAATTTAACCAAAAAATTAAAGGGATTTGAATAAGGAGAGTTAGTGATGGTGTATATGATAAAGGAAACATTTCCTAGAGAAATGTATAACAAGCCCAATTATAAGAACACTGACTTGTGCAAGATTGTTAATAGAATAATTAATAATACTTATGATGTAAAATTGCAAAAAACAAAATTGATAATTTTCTAGTGTTTAATATGTATTATTGATATGCACCCATGGATAGGATAATGAAGGGGAATAAGAAGAATATAGTAATTAAGTTGGAGGTAGCAGGGCTACAGAAAAAGAAAGAGAAGATATTGTAGGTTTTAGACAAGAAAATAGTCAATACCAAGTAGGCTAGTTACAAAAACTATTTGGTGCAGTGGAAACAGTTACAATAGGAAGATATCACCTATATATCATAAGATACACTAAAATATTTGTGAATTTTTCTAACGAATTTTTTTAAAAACATCATATAATTATAAGATACACTTACCATCTTTAAATCTTTTTAAACACATTATCAGGGCCACAAAAAATCATCTAAAAGTTAAAAATTATATTTTAAATTGTATTTTTATAATTTTTTATTTTTTTTAAATTTAATTCTTTTATAATTAATTGTAAACTGGTAATTACATGCCACTACCAAAATTTTATTTTAAACATTTAGAAGAATAAATGAATTATGTAATCCCATCCAAACTTACATATAAAAATTACTAACAATAACAAATAAAAAAAAATGTTAAAAATAACGAGTTTAATAAAATTTTAACTATGCAAGAAAATTCTATGGTAAAAATTAGAAATTTCATTTACTTCTCAAAACTCTTACATTTTCCAGTAATTAAATTATATACTTTAAAAAAAAATGTAAAACGTTTAATCCATTGTCCATGATCAATACAGTCAAGAGTATATTGACCTATCGACCAAGTATAGAAATTTACAACAATTTTTTTTTTAACCAAAAGTTCAACTGATTTCTTTGAGACATTTTATAGGTTACAAAATTCAGTTTAATTTTAAAGCTAACATTTAATGATGATATTAGTTATGTCTGATTTATGATTATGGAACATTTCTAATATAGATTTTATTCGTTAATGGATACCCTGTTGTCACTCATTCATCCTGCTTTTAAGTGTTTGATATCCAATTTAAAGAATCATTCATTATTGAATTGTAAGATCTTTCAATTTTAAATAAATATACAACTTCAATTTTATTTAAAATACTATTAAATATTATGATTAAATATGTGCTAGAATTAAAAGGGTTGTAATTTAATTAGTGAGGAGGATGGTTGGTTATATGTATTTATTAATGTATAAATCCTTCTCAATATTTAATATAGAGAGTCAAGCAGTTAAGACCAAGATCTACATATCCCTTACTCATAATTGCTTAGTTAAATAAATTCAATGATTTAAATATATACTTACTATAACATTATAAATCAATTATTTTGTGTAATGCTTTCAAACATACAATCAAAAAATATATATTAGATAATTAATATTTAATGTCTATTGGAATATAAATCCTTTAACAATTTTTTTTTTCTCTTCACATTTTAAATTAGTTAGATAATTTTATAATAGAATTATTTGATTATCACTTATCAATAACAATAAGTTTATAAATTAGTTAGATAATTTTATAATAGAATTATTTCATTATCACTTAACAATAACAATAAGTCTATATTGGCCTATCACCCAAAAACAAATACACAAATTTATTAAGTAAGAAAACCATAATATTAATAGAAACGTCTAAGAAATTTCGACAATGTCATTAACAGTCACTGTAGTTTTTTACATAAACATTTGAATTTGTAGAGAGAAAAAAGGTAAGGTTATCAAGTGGGTTTTAGTTAATGGTGAGGATGATGGTGTAGAAAGTGATGTTTAACCATTTATTAATATACAAATCTCAGGATATACAAAAAAAGGATAAGGCCAAGCGTACATGAAATGAATTTAGTAAAATAGATAACCCTCAATCCTTAACACTAAACTGAAGAAGCATTCTATACGCCTAATCTCTATAAAAATTTTCAATTTGAAAAAATAAAATAAAAAATTAAAATGCCATATAGAATTTTATCCAATGAATTATTTTATGTATACTTCCAAGCAGAACATACATGTTGTAAAATAGAGAGCTCCAACAGATCGGAATGATAAAATGTATTAGGTGATAATATATATTTAATACTGACTGTCAAATGGGCGAGCCACAAGACACAATATTGTGTATGATGATAGCCAAAGGACGAGATTCTGTTTGATACTAGGCTGGGTAACAGATAGCTGTTAAAAAGAATTGCAACCACGGAGATATGGCGGCTGTGACGGCCAGAATAATGTGATCTGTGAGATGCGCGGGGGCAGAATATTGTCAAGGAAGCAAATGCGTTGCTGTCTGGTATCGTAGAGTCGGTGTCAAATTCCAAAGCGGGCACCTTCCATGGCCAAAAGGGGCAATACAACTGAATAAGTCGTGTAGACAAGACAATACATTTAATGGCATTCACTAGACAATCTTCCTCGGAATTACGCATGCTCAAGTCTCAAAGGCCCGCTATGTGGAAACTATGATTCAACAATCCATACATTTTTTTGGACTTTTACATTGCCACACATATTTATGTTTTATCGTGTTTGTGTATGGCTTTACTTGAGGCTCATACATAATTAATACCAATTTCAATGTACAGGCCTTGGGAAGTACTTTAATGGCGTTAAATATACGCTATTTAACAGTCAACAATGTCAATCAACCCAAATATGTCTGCTGTTTAAGTTTCACTCCAGATCTTTCTTAAAAGTAATCTATAACTCACAAGGTTCGAACTTAACTCACATGCACAAATTTTAATAGTCAACAATGTCGATCAATTCGAATATATCCGCTGTTTAAGTTTCACTTTAGATTTTTCTTAAAACTAATTTATAACTCATAAGGGCAGAGCTTAACTGGTATGCACAAATTTGGGTACGTGCTAGTGTGGCTGCAGGCTCCACCTACCGTTGAGAAATTCGAGTTGACAAATTTGTCCCAACCATGGTTCGTTTATCCATCCTCCTCTCTAACCCAACCCAATGTCACTTAGCTTAACACCAAATTTGGAACCGCAAACGATCAACACTAAACGGAACTACAAAAACATTTAACTGCCAATAGATCAAACCATAACATGAAATTCCACAATCCGCCGATAAAGCCCACCCAAAAAAATCCGCTACAATTTTCCAAAATTTTCCCTCTTTTTTACAGTTTGACTTACCGATCAGCACCATTTGTTGATCACAATTTTGCGGAGCTGCACATTAAACCCAGGTAATTTTCATCCTTTGTAGTTTCGTTGAGTTGTTTTTCCTTATGGTATGCAGTGTTTATAGAGGCTCAATGGAATCTGTAATTTGAACACGAAAAAATTTAGTGTCCTAATTTCACTATTTTAGATTAGCACAGCTGGCCATGTATCTAGCAAGCCAATATTGACTACTTCTCTTTGCCCTGATAATGAGATATTCAAACACTATCTCCATGGTTTTTTTATTATTGGCTGGTTCTGTAAAGAGAACATACAATGAACCCCTAACACTTCTATGGTAATTTAAAACAAACTCATTGGGTTTATTCAATTTTAGTACCGGCATTAGTCTTTATAGTGAGATGGTTTCTACTTTCTTTTTTTCTTTTGTTTTATGGGCAAATGTTAGAAGTCTTCATTTAGTATAGGTTGAAATTAACGATTTACTTTTGTATTGGAACACAACGCTGATATAATAATTATAAAATAGAATGTGTTTAATGGCTAAAGTGGAAATAATAGATGCTATGTGAATTGTTTGTCAAAATGACCTAATGAGATTTGGCCATGTGACAATCTTAATTTTGTTATACTTCTATGTAGTTGCATATATTGATTTACTTTAGTAATTTCATAGTTTCTGGTTTCTGCTTCCTTTGTTTTATGGGCAATTTCTCTTCCCCAAGAAATGTCTTTTTCATTATAATATCTAATAGTGTGAGGTACATTTAGTTAGTTAACATTTTATATATACTTTTTCTTGCTATAGATGTCTAGCAAGAGGAGTGTTAAAATAAATTATATTTTATTCTTTCCTACCTACCTCCCTCGCTCCACTCAACGTTCGCAAACATAATTAAATGCATCTATTTGACTTTTGAATTTTGGGTGCCATTTGGAGTTTGGAGGGGGGGGGGGGGGGGTGGGGGCAGGCACGGCGGGAGGAGAAGCGGGGGGCAATTTTGTGGAAGGTAAGATAGCTATAAGTAGCAGTCAATAGCAAACAAATAGAATAGAAGAAAAGATAGAAAGGTTTTCACAGCAGAGCTAAGAGAGAAGCAACAACAACAAAAGATATACAACCCAAAAGACAAAGCAGCTGAAAAGTTTCCAATGCAAAAACAGTTTCAGTTAAGTACAGTACTAACAATTTACAAAGAAACAGAGCAATAATTAAAAAGTGCATAAAATGGAGCAACAACAATTAGGGGAAGTAGAAAAGAAGAAGCAAAAGCAAACTTTGCTGGCAACAGTTAGAAAAGAACAAGGAAAGTTTAGAGAATTTTTTGTGTGTTTTGTATATAGATGTAGCTATAAGTATTTAGTTTGTAATATTTCTTTAAGTATCATTTAATATACATTTCAGAGTGTTTTATTACTTCTTCTCTACCCTCCCCTATTTGAATTTCTTCTATTATTGATTGCTACCCACCTGGGATTGCATTACTTTTATATTTTCTGCCCACAGTAGCCATTAGAGCTGTGAGTTTTTTCAACATCTAGCATTAGAGTCCATAGGTAGTGAGTTCATTTAAACATAGAAATAGGTAGTTCAGGTTCAAGGCAATAGTGCCCTATGTTTGATGTAAAAATTTATGATGTGTGGATCATCAAGATGAATACTATATTTAAATTTCAAGAGTTATGAGAGTTGGCTGAAGGTGGATATAATGAGGTTACAGACTTGGCAGCCTTTAATGCATTAACTCAAACACAAAGGAATGTTTTGAAGGGGAATATGACAAATGATTCCAAGGCACTCAACTACATACAAATGACATTAATTGATTTAATATTTCTTGGGAAAATAACAAATATCCATTCTAAGCAAGCATGTGACATTTTGAAAAATACCTATCAAGGGAGTGACAAGGTGAAGCTTATCAAGTTGTAACTCTGAAGAAAGAACTTTGAGATAATACAAATAAAGGATAATGAGTCTATCAATGACTTCTTTACAATAACAATGAATATTATCAATAAAATGAATATATGTTGTGATACACTTGAGGATCATAGGATCATTAAGAAGGTGTTGAGGAGCCTTGCAATCATATTTGACCCTATAGTGGTTTCAATAGAAGATTCAAAATATTTAAGGCAAATGATGGTGGATGAGCTAATTGGTTCTTCATAAACCCATGAACAAAGGTTGAATAGGTTAGCCACCTCTTCCCATCAGAAAGTATTAAAGATTAATGTGAATGTGAAAGGAAGGGGGAGAGGATAAAATAATAGAGGAAAAAGAACTTGTAGCAATCAAGAAGTGGAAGGTATATCCATCAAGAGTCACATAGAAGAGGAAGAGAGAGAAGAAATAACATTTTTAGAGGAAGATCTACACAAAGCTATGATAAATCTAGAATCCAATGCTATTATTCCAAGAGGTATGGACACTATGCTAGTGACTATAGAAAGAATGAGTATAACATAAATAAGAAGAATTCAAATTTGGCTCATACACAAGAGGCTGAACCTAATAGGAATGAAAAAGGTGGAAGCTTCTTTATAACATGAAACATGGCCAAGCAAAGTGGTAAAGAGACTTGGTATTTGGATAGTGGTTGCAGTAACCACATGATTGGGAACAAAGAGATGTTCAACTAAATTAATGACTCAATCAAATCAGAGGTAAAGATGAGAAATAATGAGAAGACTCTTATCATGGGAAAATGAAGCATATCTATTCTCACCAAGAAAGGTGATAAAAAGTAGATTCAAGATGTTTATTATGTACCTAGGTTGAAGTACAACTTAATCAGCATGTGAAAGCTTGTCCAAAAGAGGTATAATGTCAGATTTGAGAATGGTGAATGCATCCTCTTTGATACATTATGGATGTAATAGGGAGATTATATCAATCATGACGACAACCAATCAAATGTTTATATTGAGAATACAAAGTGAACTCACAGTAGTGTTTAAAACTATGTTAGTAGATGAGTATACTCTTTAAAATCGAAGGTATGAACATTTGAGATTTGGAGGGTTGAACCTTCTTCACAAGAAGCACATGGTGAAAGAGATACCCCTTATAGAATAACCAAACAAGGTGTGTGAATGATGCATATTGGAGAAATAACATATGATGGCATTTCCCATGGGTAAAGCATGGAGAGCTAAAGCTCCTTTAGAGATGATACATTCAGACTTGTGTGGACTAATGAATATCCCTTCCATATCCAAGAATGTCTACTTCATGACATTCATAGATGAATTTAGTTAGAAGATATGGGTGTATTTTTTGAATAACAAATCAGAAGCATTTGAGACCTTCAAGCAATTCAAGGCTATAGTGGAGAAACAAAGTGGTCACTACATCAAGATTTTGATGACGTATATAGGGGGAGAGTATATCCCCAATGAATTCATGAATTTTTGTAAATATCATGGTATAAAGAAGTAATTTACAACCAAATATACACCAGATCAAAATGGTGTGGTCAAGAGGAATAATAGGACCATCCAAGAGTTGGCAAGGAGCATGCTAAAGGCAAAGGGTTATCTTACTGATTTTTTGGCTAAGGCTATAATAACGTCCATATAATTTTTGAACATTTGTCCAAAAAATATTATTAAGGATATGATCTCTCAATAATCATGGAGCAATGAAAACCAAGTGTTGAACACCTTAGAGTGTTCGGTTGTGTGGCATATACACACATGCCCAAGCAAATAAGGATGAAGTGTAATGAAAAAGGTGAGAAGTACATATTCACTAGGTATAGTGAAAAATGAAAGGCTTACCAATTATATAATCCCATCAATAAAGATATCATAATTAGTTATGATGTTTAATTAACTGAGTATGAAGCTAGGGAAGAGAGACAAGAAGAAGAACATGTGTAAACAAAGGCTAGTGGAACCTTTATTAAATATTAAATAATAGGAGGTACAACACCCAATGTACCAAGTTGGATCACTATTTCACAAAGGGCTGATTCATATAATGGTAGCAGTCATCATGGAGGTTAAGGAGTTTTTCATCATTCAACATCATTATCCTCCAATTCAAATTAATGTCAAGTAAGGATAAGAATCTTGCAAGAAGTCTATGAGCAGTCAAGGTATGAGTAAAATGAAGATGAAACTATGAATTATGATCTATTTTTATTATCTTATCCTATCTACTTTGAAGAAGCAGTCAAGGATAACAAGTGGTGTGAGGCAATGGATGAAGAGATGCATACCATAGAGAGAAATCAAACTAAAAGTTAGTTCACCTACCAAAAAGAAAAAAAGTCATAGGATTCAAGTGGGTGTACAATAAAAAATACTCCCAAAGGTGAGCTAGAGACACATAAGTCAAGACTAGTGGTGAAGGCTTACAAGCAAAGGCACGGATGTGACTATAATGAGACATTTGCACCCATAGTGAGGCTAGAAATTGTGAGAATAATAGTAGCCATTACTGATCAACATAATTTGAAGTTGTATCAAATAGATGTGAAGTCATCATTATTGAATTAAGTGATATAAAAAAAGGTTTATGTGGGACAACCACTTAGTTATGATATTCTCAGTCATGAGAACAAAGTGTATATGTTGAATAAGGCATTGTATGGGCTCAAACAAGCCCCAAGAGCATGGTACATCCATATAGAATCTTACTTTTAAAGCAATGGATTTATTAAGAGCATGATTGAGCCCATACTCTACATCAAAGCATGCAAGGAAGGTATTTTTATTATTGTATTATATGTAAATGATCTAATATTAATTGGTAATGCAAATCAATCTATTGAATAATTTAAAATAACTATGAAAAATTGAATTTGAGATGATTTATTTGGGCTTCTTGAAGTATTTTCTTGGGATATATGTAAATCAAATGGACAGTGTCATATTCATATGTCAATCTAAGTATGTAAATGATATTCTGGAGAGTTTCAAGATGTTAGACAACAAGCTAGTATTTACTCTAACCGAGACAAGTCTTAAGTTATGCAAAGATGATTATAGAAGCAATATAGAGCCCACAAGGTACAAAATCTTAGTGGTAAATTCAATGTATTTGATTTTCACTAGGCTAAACATCATGTATGTGGTCAACCTCATATCAAGATTTATGGAGATGCCAAAGGAGACACATTGTCAAGTGGGAAAGATGATATTGAGGTACATGAATAGAACAAGAGATTATGTATTTTTATATATAAAAGTAGTATAATTTTATCTTGTGTACTGCATGGATAGAGATTGAGCTGGTAGCTTTAATGACCAAAAAGCACTTCAGGGTATGTATTCTATCTTGGGTTAGGAGCCATATCTTGGGATTCAAATAAACAACCTATAATGTCACTTTATATAGCTAAAATAGAGTACATAGTAGCCAATGTAGCAATATACTAAGTTATATGGTTGAGAAGGATCATTTTTTTATTTTCATGAGGAGCAACAAGGAGTTTCTATGGTCTATTATGACAATGTATCATCCATAACATTGTCAAATAACCCCATCTTTCATGGTAGGATTAAATACATTGTGATTAGGTATCACTTTATTCTAAATTTAGTTGAAGATCATGTGATAGATATTTGATTTCGCAAGTCATATCAATAGCTAGTTGATATTTTTACTAAGCCATTGTCTAAAGACACTTTCATGAATTTAAGAGGAAGGTTAGAGGTCATTAATACAACAAAATTAGGCCTATAAAGTTTAATGGTGGCCTAGGAGACTTACAATAGAGCTATGGAATCCTACATGCTAGCTATGAACCTTAATAGTCCAGCTATGGATTTCAACAAGCTAGTTTTGGACCATGATAATCTAGTTATAGATTTTATCATGATAGCTATGCACTTTGATAGACTAGTTTTGGATTTTAGCAGGATATCTATGGACCTTGGTAATCTAGCTACATATTTTAGTATGATTGATATGGACCTTGACATTCTAGCTACAGACTTCAGCAAGCTAGCTATAGACCTTGGTAGTCCATCTTACGTTGATAGTCTATCTATGAATTTTAGTAGGGTAGCTATGGACCTTGATAGTCCAGCTATGGGTTTCAGTAGGGTAACTATGGACTTCAGTAATGAAGCTCTGAACATGCACATAAAAGGTGTAGTAGCATTAAGGCATATAAATAAAAGTTATATGGAAGTTATGAAGGTTGAGAAAATTTTAATTAACCATGGTAGGAAGGTAAATAATAAGGGGGATGTTGAAATAATTTTTTTCAATTCTTTCCTACCTACCTCACTCTCTCCACTCAACATTTTCAAACATAATTAAAAGAAACTATTTGAATTTTGAATTTTGGGTATCATTTGGAGTTTAGGGTGGGGGACAAGATAATTTTTTGGTAGGTGAGATAAATGTAAGGAACAATTAGTAGTAGATAAATATAATATAATAAAAGATATTAAGGTGTGTGTATCAAAGCTAAGAGATAAGCAATAATATTAAAAGATATACACCCTAGAAGACAGAGTAGCAGAAGAATTTCCACTACAACATCAGTTGGAGTTAAGTGCATTAGTAATAGTCTTCAAAGAAATAGATTAGAAATTAGAAAGTATAGGAGACATAGCAACATCAATCAAGGGAAGTAAAAAACAAGAAGCAAAAGGAAAGCTTCCTGAGAATAGTCAAAAAAAGAGAAAAGAAAGTTTAGGGAAATTTTTATGAGTTTTATAAACAGCTATAGCTATAAGTAATCAATTTTTAATACTTCCTTTAATTATTATTTAATACACATTTGAGAGTGTTTTATTGCTTCTCATCTACCCTCCCTTGTTTCAATTTATTGTATTATCGATTTGTACCCACCCGGTCCTACATTACTTTTATATTTTCTAACAACAACAACATTTAGAGCTATTAGTTTTTTAAACAAGGAAGATATAACAATCTAAGTAGCTCTGCATTTGTATTTGGGGATTAAATGTTGTTTAATTCAACCGAGTCAGGGTAATGGCCACTGACTAGAAATAACATAGTAAAATAATAATAATAATAATAATAATAATAATAATAATAATAATAATAATAATAATAATAATAATAATAATAACTTTAATTTACTTATCGAAATAGTGATCAAATCCCAATCATTGCACAACATCAACACTAGGAATACTATGTAGAGATGAAATATAAAGAGGATCAACTCAAACATTAGTCATGAGAACTAACAAAAGAATGCATAATAATTTACAATTTAAGCCAACCTATTCATGTGGGGTTTGCTAATAATAATGAAGAAAATAATGAAAAAAATCAATATCTATTATCTTCCCAAATTGATTCCACCACCCAAGAATGGCTCCAAGCATGTTCTTCCCTTAATCTAGAGCTCTTATCTTTGTCAATAATGGCTTATTTTCTCCTCCATTCCCTCAAGCCCACTATGCATAACCTAGCCTCAATAGAATAAATCTCTAATATAGCCTATCAAATGAAGCTTAAAAATAACACAAAAGGATATGGAGGTAATTCTCCATTACAACTCTATAATTTTTAACTTAAAAAATGATGTTCTAGTCCCTCTTATTTATAGATTTTCTAGATGGATTGAAATCAACCATGACCATCCATCTAAAGATTGAAATGCATGGCCATTAATTAATTTAATATTTATAATTAAATAAATAAATATCCTCATAATGATTTGGGGGGAAGGGGCAATAACTAGGCATGGGTAACATAATCATGATATTTTATGCATTTATGCCTTATAGATGCCACCCCATAGATTTTATCATTAGGTGATGCATATATTAAGAAATAATTTACATTAATGAAATAATCAATAACCTTCATGGAAAAGACACTTAAGCTCTTGACTTGAATTAATTATCTCTAAGCATTATTAATCAAATTTTATGCAATTCTTTGGAAATTGGTGCATAGTTAACCAAAATGGTTAGAAAGTTGTATTACTGGGTCTTATTTTGATTTGGGAAGAATTAGAAGGAAATTTTAGATATGATGGAACCGTATTCCCATTTAGGATTTTGCCATCATAAAATAATAAAGGTACGTGACACGTACTAATAAATTATATGAAAAGAGTGATGCAAAGCACAAAAAGGTGAAATCATCATTTTGACTCAAAATGAATTGATCAATGTTGAGAATCACATAAAATGCATTGCCCCATTTAGGGATACATTGGATAAATTATCACTTATTTATAATAAGCTTGAACTATTTAACACATTTTTAGTGAATTTGACCTAAATTAGGTATTTGAGTGTAATTTGAGTAAGGTTGACAATTTTAACATGAATGGTATTAGGAAATGGATGTCTACATTCTACCCCTATTTGAGAAGCTATAGGGAGACATTCAGGTGAAGCAACATCTATTCAAATAAAATAGTTGTCAAGAATAAGTTGGAAATGACCCATGATGCCCCCTCGAGAGGACATACTAGGATGAAAGAGAAGGATGGACTCTTGAAAAGAGAGGGAAAGTGAGAGATTAACCCAATAAATAGATCACATCCATATGAGCTAATTCTTTGACACGTGGTTAACATATATGATAAAAATATAATTATAGGTATAATGGGCCCCAAATATGGGCGAAATGGGAATGGTTTAATCCAAACATGTAAGGGACACACTTTGAATGCACCCAATTTGCGAGTGCAAGTGGCACGTTTATGACATTGATCAATCCCAAGAGAAGTTGAACACTAAAACATTGCCATCATGGGAAAAAGTGTGGAAGGATTGGAATTATATGAAAAGGAGAATGTGGTATCTAAAAGATGATAATAAGAAGTCCCCTAGTAGAGCAGATTTGATCATGATAAAATAGTTTTACCCTAGTAGGGATAATTTTGATCATTGATAAAGAAAAAATAATGGCTTTCCCCTATAGGGATGATTTATATTTGTTAGTCAGTTTAAATTTGTTCCCCAGCATGGGCAAATTGGCAATAAATTAGCTTAATTATATAGCCTAAAGCATAGATTAATGATGAGAGAGCACAAACATAGATGTGATGGTATAATAGCTTAGAAAAATACACAAAAAACTAGGCATACAAGGATGTATAAAGTGACGAAAGAGATGCAAATAATAATTAAGATGGTTGAGATGACCTAAGATACATCATGTATTCAAGCGTTGCATACATAGTCCAAATGGACCTAAGCCAATGTAGATCACCCAAAAGTGGGAGAAAATGGAATGACAGATGAGTAAAACTAATCAAAGATTGATTAGACTCATGATGTATATGAAGAGATGCATGTCTAAGCATTGATTCAGGTGTTAAACGTATTGAGCCTAGTTTATGCATAGTGATTTTGAGAACTATTCATCGGAGTTTTGTTGACATTAAGAATTAAATCTAGAGAACAAAGTGCTTGCCATAGTAAAATAAATTAGGAATCATAAGTATGAATAAATAATGAGGACATGGTATTTCAAATGCACAGAGCCAATTCAAATGTGAATACCTATTAATAAGGGTAATGGTAAAATAATGAGCAAAACTAGAGTTATAGCTATTTACATTTAAACAAAAAAGAAAAAACAAAGAAAATGACAAACATAAATGAACCCAACTTGAAATCAAGATATGAATAATCAAGACTTAAGTACAAACAAAATGTTTAAAAATGAAAATCAAGAACAAATTAACAACATGATATGAATATCTATGTGGACCATCAAGATGTTCTTGGAAACAAAAGAGAAGAAAAAAGCATATAAGAAAACACAAGAACAAGGTAACATAAGAAGTAATAACAAGATAAAAGGAGAAGAAATAAATGGATAGGTGTGAAATCACCACAAAACACCAAGAAAAAATAACAAAACACTAAGAAAAAACAACAAAACACCAATAAAACTCTAAACACACACAAGCAAAAATCAAGTTAGTGTGGTTTAAAGACAATTATTCATGCACATATGGTAGAGGCATTACTTTCCACCAAAATGTAACAAGGAATAAGGACACAAGAGTTATTACCTAATTAAAAAGGTACAATGACATAAGAAATGGGGGAAGAGAAGAAAAGGAAGGGGCTGGTCAAGTTGAAACTAGATGTACAAGACAAGTGGACATTGCCTACATAATTCCATGGATGCATATTTGAACATTAGCTTCAGGCCAAATTTAGTTCTCCTAAGAAGTCGGATAGAAGATATGATGATGATCCAAAACATATGATTAATGTTTTATAATAAAAGGGAAGACTTGACAAATGATATCAGTCTTGCAAAATGGCAAGTTGGTGGGACAAGATGACTTGAAAAATGGAAAGAGTGTGACATCATGGGATGAGAGAGAATAATATTGTAAAATGGAAAGTGCATGGGATAAGATGAATCACATAGCGTAAAGTCAGTAGGATAAAATGCTTAAAAAATGGTAAGAGCATGAGGATCAGAATGTATAAAATCATAAGATAATGTTTTGGTTATTTTAGGAATCATTTTCTAATGTTTTTAGTGTTTTTGGGATAAAATATGTACGAAGAAACAAACTAGTCAAGGAAATGCTCGTCCAAGAGTAGAAGTTCCAATAAGTAGATAAGCTAGTTGTAACAAGAAATCCTCATAAATTGGTGAGAGTGAGGATACTGAAAAGACAACAATGTTCATAAAAATATGCTAATGTAATATAGAATAGTGTGCAATCTGAAATAAATCTAAAGAACAATGCGGTAGAAAAATATCTTGAGCTAAAAATGTGTTCTTGTTCATTGGTCTATAGAAGAAGATGCAAAATATTATCCTGGCTAAATTATTTTGTAGAAACGGTAATGAGTGTGTTCATAATGTTGTGAGACCTAATCAGGATCATAATTGGTTGAGGGACAAAGGTGTTTGCGTTATGACAAGCTCTAGATATAATAAAGAATAGGGGTCTTAAGGAGAATGGTCCAAAAAATATGGTTCTCAAATAGAATGTTCCAGGGTTGGATAAAATGCATTTAGAGTACCAATGATCCAAAATATTTCATTTTCTAAAGTCATGAATGGAATAGGGCTCATGTGAAAGTATTCCAAGGTATTATAAAATAGTAGGATAAAATTATTTCAACACAATTTGTTCGCAAGTAAGGGGTCTTGTAGACAATGGTTCAATGTTGTTCACACATAGAACCTCTTAAGGTGTATGATTTTCATGGGATCTAGAAGTTCTTCACCATTAATTTTATCCAGTTCATATACCCTTGATCCATAGTTTGTCATGATAATAAATGGTCCTAACCAATTAGGTTGAAACTTACCTTTTTTATTACATTCAATGTTTGTGTTATTTTGGTTATCTTTCAAGACCAAATAATCAATCTCAAGCTCCCAAGGGACAATGAACTTATTATAGATTCTCCACAATCTATTCAGATAGGCCTTCATGTTTTCTAGGGTAGGCAAATGCTTGCCATTAAGAATTTATAGTCCTTACATCCTTGAGACTCTATAGTCCTCATCATCTTTAATATGCTCTACTGATACTTGAAATGATGGTTGCTCGATTTCAATTGAGATAATAGATTTTGTGACATAGATAAGGTAGTATGGAGTATCTCTTATTAGAGTTTGATGACTAGTTCTATAAGCCCAAAAGGTAGGAAAGATTTTCAAGTTCCAATTATGGCTAGCATCATTAACAAACTTCTTTAAAATGGATATAATGGTTTTTTTTTATGCCTCAGCTTGTCCATTTCCTTGTGGGTTATATGGAGATGATTTATTGTTCTTGATCTTGAATTTTTCACAAAGATATTTTACATCTTGGTTTACAAAAGATCTACCATTATCTGATATAAAGTGATATGGGATGCCATATCGATAGATGATATGGTAATGGATGAATTTGGGTATTTGCTTCTCGATGACATAAGTGAGAGGAATGACCTCAATCCACTTAGTAAAATACTAGATATCAGTTAGGGTATACTTATGGACATATAAATATGTTGGGTTTATTTTCTATATGAGATTGAGTCCCTGTGTTAAGAATGACCATGGTGTTGTGATCAGTTATAGCAGTAAAGAGGGTATGTGTATCAAATTTACATGTTGTTGATACGAAATTCAATTCCTTACGTAATTTCAAGCATCAATCTCAATTTTTTTCCAATAATAACCTATTATAAGGAGCTCCTTTACTAATACTACACTGTTGGTGTGGGCCCTACACATTCCTTCATGAACATCCCTTAGCACTAGCTTGGATTATTCCAAAGATAAATAATGAAGAAGCATTCCATCATATAATCTATGATAAAATGTGTTTCCAAGGAGGTTATAACATGATAAATTATGATGGAATAATTTATATTTATTATTGGATAGGTTGGTTGGGAAAACATGGTCATGGAAGTAGTTATAAAAATCTTAAAACTAGGGTAATTCAGGTGGGGGATTGGGACTAGCATTGGTGCAAACCCTTTCTAAATCTGATATAATATGTGTAGGCTAAAGATTTTTTTCAATTAGAAATTGATGCTATTTATCATCATCATAAATTTGTATCATGGAGCCAATCATTGCCATTATGATGGCTTGTTTGTTGTTGGCCCTCATAATTTGTTTAAACTGTAGACATTTAAAATGACCTTTGAGATTATCAAAAATTTCTTGTAAGTAACAATCTTGTCAAATATAGTTTGATAGTGATCAATGGTTTGATTTATGATTAATTGGGAATCACCATAAAATTTTAAGCTTTGAATATCCCACTATATAGCAGGGTGAAGCCCTATAATTAATGCCTCATACTTGGCCATATTTTTCGTAAAAAGGAATTTAATAAGAAATGCTTTGGGAATCAGATCCCCCTAGGGTTTAATCAATAATATGTCAACTCTAGATCTACGAGATGATAAGGAACCATCAAAATATAGCTTCCATTATTTAGGTTCCTATGCTAATTATTCTATTTCCATAATAGAATTGGTCGAGTATTCATGATAGGGGCATCTACAAGTTGATAAAAAATAACCTACCCCTTAATTTATTTTTGATTCTGATACTTAATGTCAAATTCACTTAGTGTCATAACCCATTTATCCTTGCATCATTGAAGAAATACTTTGGATAATAAGAATTTGAGAGGTTCCACCTTAACAATGATAATAGTTTTGTTATTTAGCATATAATGTTGTAATTTTTTGGTAGAGAACACCATAGATAATCACACCTTCTCAATAGGCATATAATTATTTTCATAAGCCACCAAAGTGTGTATTAAATAATATATTGCATGTTCTTTATTGTGATCATCATGTTAGGCTAAAAGTGCCCACAGTGCATGCTCTGTTGTTGATATGTAAAGAAGTAGTGGTCATTTAGGTGTTGGTAGTCTCAAGACTAGTATATTGGCCAAATATGTCTTGATTTTTTCAAATGCTATTTGATAATCTTCATCCCATTAAAATGTGATCCCTTTATTTTAGAGATGGGTAAATGGGTGGCACTTATATGCCAATTAAGAAATGAACTTGCATATAGATTGAATCTTTCCTTGTAGGATTTGTACCTATTAAATATTATTTGGTGTAGGTATTTACACAATGGCCTTGACCTTTTCAAGGTCAAATTTGATCCCTCTTTATGATATAATAAAACCTATCAATTTCCCTGAAGTGACCCCAAAGACACACTTCTTAGGATTCGAGAAAAATTTATATTGATGAAGCCTATTAAATATTCTTTGTAGAATGTCAAGATGTCTAGGTCTTATTCCTTATTTTTCTATTATATCATCAAGATAGTCCTCAACAATATCATGTATCATGTCATGGAAGATGACAATTATGGCACATTGATATGTGTCTCTAGCATTCTTGAAGCCAAATAGTATGACTTGGTAACAGAATGTTCCTCATGAAATGGTGATTGCAATCTTGTGTTGATCTTCTTAGGCTTTCTTGATATTTTTGTATCCAAAAAATCCATCCATTAAGGACAGAATTTCATACCCAGTAGTCAAGTTGACAATCATGTCGATGTTGGGTAGAGTAAAATCATCTTTGGGGCATGCTTTATTGATATCTCTTAAATTATTATGCATATACCCAAGGTCTTTTTATTCAATGGGACTATGTTTGAGATCAATTCAGAGTAATATATTGGCCTAATAAAACATACTCCTAGCAACATTTCCAGTTCTACTTCAACTAATAGGGAGATTCATGGATGCATCTTCCTCAGTTTTTTCTTGAGTGGTTTAGTATTGAGATGGACAATAAGGTGATGAAAAATGAAATATGGATCCAAGATTGGCACGTTAGATTATGCCCATGCAAAGAAACCAATATAATCCTTTATGAGCAATATAATTTGTTTGTGTTATACATTTAAGGAAATCTCTAAGATAAACAATTTTGGGATCCTCATAGGTTCCCAGGTTTACTTCTGTCATGTTTTCCACAAAGAGTGTGGATCTATCTTATATAATTTTAGGCAAGGCATGATCATGATAATCATATTTTAATACATCTTCTTGTTGTTCCTCCCAATGTTTTGGATAGTGTGATGAATCATAATCCACCATCTCAAGTCAAGGCCAAGTAGCAAAAACCTCTAGAAACTCAAGAGCAAGACACTCAAACATTTGTTATTATTTTGAAGAGATGCTTGTATTCAATATAGAACTTGGGATAGATTGACCTTATGCATCTTAAGGGGATGAGAAAACTTTCCCAACTGAGAGCATCTGAAATAGGTTTCCACTCCAAGTCTTATCTTTTTCTTTACTTTTTCCCTGATCGACGAGCATCTCAAAGAGGTCTTTACTCAAAGATGTCAATGTTTCATTTTTATTGTGACCATGAAAGTTTATTTTCTCTCCAAATTAGGTATAAGGATATAATGAAAAATTAAATCCTTGTTTGTGATCACCAATGGGTAATTCATCTCCTAGGCCCATGTATTCTATAATTGATTCTTCATTTTGAAACTCATCAAGCCATATGACCAAATTTTGATTATCTTAATCAAAGAGTGCAGAATGGAAAAGGCATAGGGAATAATGAGGTTTTAATTTAGGATAGGAAGCTCCCATAGTTAAGGTCATAATGACATTAGAATCAAATAAGTTCATGTCAACAAGATCATCAAAAGGGCTATAATGGGATATTGTGTCACTACTAGGAATATTTTCATTAGTCAATTCAGAAGAATAACCATAAAAATTTATAAGGTCAACCTCATGTGGTATAAATATAAGAACATGATTCAAATTAGGTACTCTATATGATAAGGTTCCAAGATTCCTTGCACTTGTGGGCCAAGGCTTTTTCCTGTATAATCAAGATGATCCATGATATAATTAGGGATAGGATACTTTGGATTTCGAAAGTAATTATTAAGGCCTTTAGAATATAATCAGTCTCCCTCAGTAAAATCCTCTCAATCTTTCTTTGGTGCAATAGTAGGTACAAAAACCATTGGTGGTTTTTGTTGTTTCTTATTTTTTTACCAAATCATTGTGGGTCCATTAGGATTTTTTGAATTTTAGGCTTCCTAAATGTTTTTGTATTTTTAGGTAACTTTGTAACATGGAAGGCATCCTTAAGATTGTACATGGAAATGCCCATGTCTTTAATAACAACCAGCTTTCCAAGACCTGCGATAAATAGATCAACCAAAGTAGAAGCAAGATCATGAGGGTTGATATAATTGGATGGAGGTGGATGTAAAACTATAGCCTTGTTCTTTATTGAAAAAAATTTAGAACTTGGACAATATTTATAATTGTGGAACTGGGCTGCAAGATATTTATAATACTCATAATGTTGTTGATCGATGAGAATAGTAACCTTGATCCCATCATGGGGAAACTTAAGGCAATGATTCAGGGTGGAGGGAATGACTTGTAATTCATGGATCCAAATATGAAAAATAATTATGTTAGAATGTAACTAAATTTCCACAATATGAAGCAATGTATGATGTTAAACAGACCCAATAATGATTGTTAACCAAATAGTACCAACACACTCCCTTTGGGCATTGTCATAAGTGTTGATGGTAATCATCTCTGGTTGAATGCATTTCATAGTGTAGCCTAATCTTTGAACCAAATCAAGAGGTATGATGTTCAACCATGAACCACTGTTTATAAGAACCTATTTGATCTTATGGTTTTTAATGATTACTTCAATGTATAATGGGTTATTATGGCTCAGTCCAAGTGTAGACATATATTTTTGATCAAACATTACTTGATGAAATGAAGATGAATTTACCATAAAATTATAGAACTATTTAGGATTTATATCATTGGGAACAATGTATTTTTTTAAACATTATTCAGGATAGTTCTAAGAACTTCAGATGTCTGCAAGAGATCTAAAATGTAAATTTGTGTAGGGGTTTTGCTTAATTGGTCTGATAGACTATAAGGATTTTCAACATTGGGATGAAACATTTTAGCTTCATTTATGATAGTAGTCAGCCTTGGATCCATTGGCATAATGTTCACATTGGGTTCTATGTAAGAAATAGGCAGAGGGCCTTGGAGAGTAACTCACAAGTGTCTAGTTGTGACCTAACAACTTAGAGGTGGTAAGGAGTCAATATAATCAGAGGAAAAAGGCAAAGGGCCTTAGAGGGTGACTCATAGGTACCTAGTTGTATTTTTGCAATTATGAGTTAGTAAGTATCCATTATAATTAAAAGAAGGGAATTGCCCATAAATAATAACCCATGCAAATGGAATTATAATAGAATTGTGCAAAATCAATGTGGTATTACTAGAGAGAGAGGGCATTGATGCTATAATGATGGGTCCCTTACTACAAGGAGCATGAGATGTCTCATGTGGTTTAATAGTAACAATGTTAATATGGGTTATATAAATGCATCCCTTGATATTTTTATAGTCGTAAGGCATGTTGTTGTAACCCATATTATTAGTATGGCTATTATGATCATGATTATGATTTTGATCTTGATTCAGGTTCTAATTATGCCTCTACCCTTGGTTTCGTCCTTGGTTTTGATTTTTTCTTGGTAGAAGTTGATTATTTCAAAGAAATGGGTACTTATAGATTTTCATATCTTGATTTATGTCCTAATTAGGGGCTAGCTTAATCTCAACTTCACCACTCTCAATGATATCTTCAATAATATGTCACAATTATACACATTGATAAGCACCATGACCAAAAAAATTATGAAAGTTATACCATTCATTCTCTTTGTACCAATATGGTTTGATTGATCTTGAAGAAATGGCCTTGGCACTGGCCATACAATCAGGTTAGTGACTATGAACTTTTGGAACACTATTTCGATTGGTTTTCGTAATTTTCTAAAGACCTTGAAACTACCATGGTTTATTATTTATAGATGTTATCTCTATAAATTAGGTGGTGAATTAGGAGGACCTAATTGTACACTTGGGGTTGGTAGATCCTACACCATTTATATGTTCCTTGTTTCAATCACCCTATTTCTAACCATGCTCTTATTCTTGTTAAAGCCTTTAGGCTTATATTTCACAACTATCTGACTAGAATATGAGGTCTACTTTTATGTTTGACCCTGTGTGAAAATATTGACAAAGACCTCATCATTAATATCCTTCTCAATTTGTACACCTTTGTTGATAATATCTTTGAATGAGTTAGCACAAGCTAGACACAAATTTTTCATGACCTCAAGATGTAAATCCTATATAAATATATCTTCCAACTATTTTTATAACAAGTTATGTTGAAAGTGACCCACTAATGTTCTCCATATCTATAAATATGCAGTGAAGCTTTCTCCATCTCATTGTTTGGATTTACACAAGTCAACAATGGTTAATTAATGATATATGTTGTATGAGAAAAGGTTTACAAATTTTTCAGATAAGTTTTTCTAATATGTAACTGATCCCTTCAGTAACTTAAGTAGCCAATATAAATATTATACTACTAAACTTTATGGAAATAATCAAATTAAAAACATGCTACTGTAAGCAACATCTTGGCATAATATGAAAAATGCTTGGATATGTTCACATGGGTCACCCTTTGCTTTATGTTTATCAAATTTGGGTGCCTTGAAATGAGTTGGAAAGGGGAATTAGAGAATGCTTAAATTAAATGGATATGGACATATCTCATCAAATTTATACTTTTTTATCCTATTTCCAGTCTCCAAACATGACACAATATCCTTCATGGAGTTCCACTTTTGCATGTTTGGTGCATTCATGGGTGGAACATAGTTTTTTCGAGGTAGAATGTGCCCTTATTACTGTTATTTGGGTGGAATGTGCCCTTTTTATTATTTTTGGGGTGGAATGTGCCGCTATTATTACTTTTGGGGTGGAATGTGCCCCCATTATTACTATTGGGGTGGAATGTGCCCCTATTATTGCATGGATTTGTGAAGGATGTAACCTTACATTCCATGACATGGTTTTGATTTTCTCATAGATTTGACTAAATAAGATATTGATTCCTTGGAAATGGTTACCTTGAACTATATGTGTTATATTGATTTTGGGGAGTCCTTGGTTGGTTTACCAATTTTTTTGTTGATTGAGTTGAACTAGCCAAATTATCTTGAGGGATTTCCTCAATTCAAACCGAATGTTTGGGTCTCTTCATTTGTAAAGTAACAAGAGGTTATTTAAGGTTAAATAATGTGTGTTATATGTCCAAAAAAAAATTTACACAACTTCTTGTTATTGTTTTGTTCATTTGAGACACATTGATCAATTGTTGAGCTCTCAATCAATGTTTGTTGCATAGGTTCAATCACATTTCCTTATTCTTTAAAATCATCATTGTGGATTCAAGTATAAATTAGAGATTCGATTAAGTCCATGATAAGCTAATCAGAATATCATTGAATTATTTTCTTAATCTAGTTAAAAATATCTTGATTGATTAGTTTAAACTCTACAATTATTTCCTTACCCTTGTTAGAGGAAGAAGGTATGTTTGATTGTGCAAAATCTTGCTGTTGTTGTTGTTGTTCTCCTTCCCTAACTAAGGTCTACAATTTCTACATAGGAAGATCCAAGGGTAGTCTAGCACCAAATTATATCAACCTAAGGAGTGATTCATCTTGGTTCTCTTGATATTCAATATAATCATGTTTAGATCATATAGTTGTAGGAATGTCCTCAAAGACAATAGAATTGTCTTGCCCATCATAAAAATTCTCATCCTCATAGTTAGGTCTATAAGGGACCCCACTATGAGTGAACCTTTGAGTCATGTCTATAAAGGGTTGCTCTATATATTTGATTAGACTTGGATCAATGTTTTATAAATGTTTTAAACAAGGTATGTATTTTGATCCTTCTTCCAAACAAATGACTAAGTTGCCAAAGAGACTATAAAAGGAGGGAGGCTTAGAACCACACACAATTAAAATAATGTGTTCAAAAAATTAATCAACCTTGGGTATGGTTGAAATCATATGAATTGGAAGAGGTTTTGATAACTCAAAAATCCTAGAGTGTCACTAGTACACTAAAATGTAGACTTTTGAGATGCATCAATACCGTAAAAAATAGTTCAAATTTGATGAGTTGCTACTATAAAACTAGAATAAGGCCATTTGAATTAGGAAGGATACAATACAAACCAAGAAACTCATGATGTGGAAACATGCAATAATTACTAAGTATAAAGATAAAACCAAATGGGTAGCACAATACCACCACATGGTAATAGGAATGGTAGTATAAAATATGTTTTAAGACTCAAATCATGAGAGATACACAAGATGACTTGAGTCAACCAAAGATGATAATATGGTGATGAGTCTATAAAATAGCTTTCAATCCAAACTATAAATTGAAGCAAAGTTCCCTTAAAACCCAATTTAACACATCAACCTTATGAACATAGAAAAGTGCAACTTCAAATTTAAATTATCAGTGGACATAAGAAAATTTACTAAGTTATCTAGACTCAAATGGGTAGAATAACTATGCTAATTAAAAGATATGATGCAATGTTTAAGATGACAAATTTAAATAAGGAAAAGATTGATTTTCACTTGGACAGCCTAACACCTTGTTGTTCAAGAAATTGTGGATAATATGTTTATTTTTGATGTTTGGTTAACAAGCAAGTTTTGACTCAAATCAACACCAAGTATTCTATGACCAAATTAGAAAAATGCAACTAAGTAATCATCCTAAATCTTATCAAGGTATGGCAGAGTAGGGTTGACTAAAACTATAGGTTTTGCACATTTATAAATGGATCTCATGTGTACCAAAATTCATTTTATACACACAATATAAATAACACATCAATTATGTCCATGTAAAATGGCTTTTTATGAAAAGATCTAGTGCTTTTCACAACCACTAAATTCATCACTTGCTTCATGTAGTGTGATGTCTAATATGATCATACATATTGGGCTTAACCTCTACTAATTAAGATGGTTTAACCATTCAAACCATCATCCAAATGAGGGGATCCCAATTTGTATACCCCCCCCCCCCCATGGATAATGGTTTAAGGTGATGCTTGGAGATGATGCCCTAGGTCAAAGCTTCCCTATCAAACTTATGGGAGGTAATGAAGTCCCCCTCACAAGATAAAATGTGTTAAATAGAAACTAAGTAAAAAGGCTTTATGGTTGTTTCTACATCACCCAAGCCATGTGAGTATTGGGGAGAGCCTTCACAACATCCTTTTTATGCCTTTGCACTAAGGCATAATTTTACAATGAAGATGACATTTTTGATCCCACAAGTTCCCTATAGGGGATGGGGGGAGAACACACACTTATAAATTCCTTTTTGCATAAACAAAACTAACTAAGAAAATGATAAATAACTTTCATAAAATAAAAAATGGATGTGATTTCAATTTTAAAGCACTAAAATGAAAGATTTTGTAGTGTTCTTTGGCCCCTTGGCCTTTAGTTTCAAAAACTTTGAAAGAACAACTACAAAATGATTCAATTAAACACCCTAAAGTTTCCTTTAAGAACCAAATAAAAAAATTTAATTCTTTTTAAGCATCTAAAAGAGGTTTAAAAATACTTAATGAGGCCTAACTTGGTCTATCTCCTAACTAATCCTATATAAAAATTATTAGTTTCCTTTATCTTTGAAGCACTGTTTTAAGTGAGACAAACAAATTTGGTTTAAGTTCTCTCAGGTTTGTGTTTTAAAAAACACAATGACCATCGGTGGTCACCTCTGACCATCGACAATTACTTCCTAACGGTCACTAGTTGATGGTTTACCAACAGTGGCCAGTTGAAACTTGACCATTGGTGGTTACCTATCAACTTGAAGGCATCAACATTCTTGTCAAAAATGCACTTGTTAACTATTATAATAAAAAACTTTAAAATGAAACCTTCTATATCATGAAATAAAACTTGACTAGAGACTTAAAGTTTAATATTAACAAATATAACCTTGAAAATAAGCTCAAACGTTTAGGTAAGAAATTCTTTTTATTAAAAACTTTACTTATCATAAGATAGAATAAAAACTCCAAAAGCAAGCTCTTGGATCAAAATTTGGTTTAGACCAGACACTTAAGACGTCCAAAATTTTATAAATAATTTGAATAAAATCTCAAAAATAAATATTTTTAAATATATTTCCCCTATAACCCAATACGTCTGGTTGGCCCTAATCATTGACAATCACTGTGTAACCTATGAGTGAAAAATAACACGTGCAAATAAGTATAAAAAAGTTGTTAAAAAACTTTTTAATGACCAAAATGTAAATTTAAAATTGACATAGTGTCTTCCTTGCTGAAATGGACTCCATGAGTCCCACCGAGCGTGTCAAAAAGTAGATATGGAAAATAAAGAGGATCAAATCAAACATTAGTTATGAAAACTCAAAAAGAATGCATAAGAATTGAAAATCTAAGCTAGCATATTCAAGAAGGGTTTGTTAATGATAATGAAGAATGAAATGAAATAAATCAATATCTATTACCTTCCTAAATTGATTCCACCACCCAAGAGTGGATCTAAGTGTGTTCTCACATTGATTTAGAGATCTTGTCTTTGTCGTCCATAGCTTATTTTCTCCTCCATTGCCTCAAGAACACTATGCATAACCTAGGCTCAATATAATAAATAAATGCATAAGAATTGAAAATCTAAGCCAACCTATTCATGCAGGGTTTGATAATGATAATGAAGAATGAAATGAAATAAATCAATATCTATTACCTTCCTAAATTTATTCCACCACCCAAGAGTGGCTCCAAGTGTGTTCTCCCATTGATTTAGAGCTCTTGTCTTTATCAACATTAGCTTATTTACTCCTCCATTGCCTTAAGAATACTATGCATAACCTAGGCTCAATATAATAAATATCTAATCTATACTATCAAATGAAGCTTATAAATAACAAAAACGATCGACACAAAAGGATGTGGAGGCAATTATGCATTATAACTCTATGATTTTTAGCTTAAGAAATGATTCTCTAAGACCTCTTATTTATAGATTTTCCAAATGGGTTATAATTTACTGTGACCATCCATCTCAAGATTGAGATGTGTGGCCATGAATTAATCTAATATTTAGAATTAGATCAATAAATATCCTCATAATGATTTGGGGGGAAGGGGCACTAATTAGGCATGGGTAACATAATCATGATATTTTATACATTTATGGCTTATGGATGCCACCCCATAGATGATTTCATTAGGTGATGCATATATTAAGAACTAATTTTCAATAATGAAATAATCAATAACCTCCATGGAAAATCTACTTAAGCTCTAGATTTAAATTAATTAGCACTAAACATGACTAATCAAAAACTATGTAATTCTTTGGAAATTAGTGCACAATTAACCAAAATGGTTAAAAAGTCATATTATTGGGTCCTAATTTGACTCATGAATAATTAAAAGGCACTATTAGATATGTTAGAGTTGTATTCCCATTTAGGATGTTGAAAACACAAAATAACAAAGGTACGTGATATGTACTAATGAATTAGAAAAAAAGAGTGATCTAGAGCATAAAAAGGAAAAATCATCATATTTACTCGAAATGAATTGATCAAAGTTAGGAATCACATTAAATGTATTTCCCAATTTAGGTATACATTGGCCTAAATAATCACTTGTTTACGACAAGCTCAAACATTTATTGTGTTATGAAATGGATGTCTATATGTGGTATGGGGAAGGATTAATTTTTACATCTCAAAGAAAACCATTAAATACATAAAATTTAATATCATTGATAAGCACTTCCATATTTTCATGGAATGAAGATGCATATTATGCATTAGATAGAATATTTTTATCTTTTGAAAAAAACTAAGCATATGCAACAAAATGTAATTTAGCTCAATATTATAAACCATGAAAGAAAAAAAATCACTAGATAGGTTTAGGTACACTTGTCTAACATTAACCCATGGTTTATGTAAAATCTACCATATATTTTTTGACTTTTTAATAAATAAGGCATTAAACAATATATATGACTAACCCCATATGGCAATGAAAAAGATGGTAAGAAATAATGTCCCAGACATTGGCATGGTATTCCCTAATTATTCTAACCACATAGTACTCTTCTTTTCCTTATCTTTTGTGTATTATTTTTATGGAAACACTTGGCCTTTTAAAGTAGCAAAAATTTAGCCATTACAACTATAAATTAAAGACTAAAATCATTTACAATAAGTAATGATAATATTGGATCATGGAAAAGCACTTCACCTGATAGCTCTTAAATGAAAGGGTAGAAAAGGAGAGTCTAATGTTAGTGCTCAATTGATTCTCTATCAATGATTGGGGTAAGTGTACCATCTTTGGGGACAAAAAAGGGCCTACCCGTGGACATGATTTTTTTGAAATTTTAGAAATGTAAACTTCAAGAGATAATTAGAGATGGCTACACTCAAGATTTGAAGATGGTATAAAAACATGAATTGTATAAATTTGAGTTTAGTTTCCAAAAAAAGAAAAAAAATTGAAAAATGGTTAAGAATAAATAGGTTAAAAATCTAAAATTTGAAGAGGACCTCTTATTTTTTTGAGAAAATTTGAATTTTACCATTCTGTGTGACCCACCATTTTTTGTGCATTGTTTAATATTGTTATAAACCCTTTGGTGAATATTTAGATTAGATATTCTAGTGTGTTATCAACTTTTTTATATATATTTTTGATAAATGTTGTTTTCTTATTAATTTTACAATTAAGTATGTCCTAAAAATTGACAAAAAATGGATAGACGTTTGTGCGACCCACCCTAACTACCTCCGAAAAAAGTTAAAAATTGATTTATTTCTTTTAATGTGTGTAGAATTAGGCCTAGATTGTTACCATATAATTTATTTTACATTTGGATCAATGAAAAATAAATTAGATAAACATGAATAGGCATGTATGGGTGAGGCATGTAGTGGCCTAAAAAAGGTGTTGTTAGAAATAAATATAGTTTGAACCCTTAAAATAGCCCAAAAATAACAAAATTCATACATTTAGAAAGAGGACAATGTGCTCCTCATAACGGTAATAATTTTTTGAATTTTGATGTTGAAATCCATAGCGTATTTGGTGATTAAAGTTGAACTTTCTTATTTTTTCCTAAAACTCTTAGTCTTGGCTGTAGATGCATAGTCCCAAGCATTTAGTTGGGAAATACAAGCCATTTCTGAGCCTAAAGGCTTAGTTTTAAATTAAAATTCCAATAACACGTACAATTATATAACACAACTAAGAACGCATACATGTTTCTTTGACATAAAACCAAAAAACAAATTTCATGTTTTTATGAGGGAAAGATCCCATTCACCATGCATCCTTATAGGGGAAATGTCAAATTTCATGTTTCTTATAGGGAAAATCTCCCATTAGCTTTGGATAGTGAATTAACTTCACATTAGACTTGAATTTTTTACCTATTTCTTTATGTCATCTTAACTACTTACAACTAAGGTTTCAAGATCTAACACATTATACATTTAACAATATAACTAATTATATCATAAAAAGTCATAAAATGCATGTTTTAATCCTATGATCAAAACTTAACATTTATTTTACCAAATTTTGTGCATTAGAGTATCAATACGTGACTCTCACTTGTCAAAATGTGATTGGCTACTTTTAATTTTATATAATAAATGTTAAACAAGTATTAGATATTACATGTTCAACTTCTGGTGTACTTTAATATTTATATACACTAATATGTTTCCTTAATATAACACATGTTAACAAAAGCCTTGTTTGACAATTGAAACATACACAAATATTGGAATCTTTCCCCTATTAGGGCAAGGATATACCTTACCACCTTACTTTCCTAGAAGCCTACTTGCCCTTAAATTTTCTACATTTCTTATTGATATTATCCTACTTGCCTAAACTCCTATCTTACCCTTTTGTTGTTTCTTTTATATCTTTGACTAGACCCTTTTATTTATAAATTTTTATATAATTTGTTTTTGTGGAAAACGTGTTGAATTGGACTATGTAGTATAGATAATCTTGTGTAAGTAAAAATAAGACTTGAGCCCTTGGTGTAACAGTGCATCTCTTTGATATCTATTTCAATAATGCTATCTAATGGAGCCCAATACCTATGAATCATGCCTTGGATTGTCCCAAAAACATTCCTAAAATGTGTTCAATAAAATCCCTTAAGTTTCCTCTAGGGTCTCTTAGTGCATCTAATTCAATAGATGCATTTTGAGGTCTTAATTGAAACTCTAAAAAGAGTCTTCTATTATTACAATTATTAAAATTTGATTCCCCTAATGTATTCAAATACATTATTAAAATTTTGCCTAAAATTAAGATCTCTTTTGAAAATATGGTTAATCCTTCATTTCATTCACCTCCTTCATCTACTTCTCCATTCACACATGGGAAAACCATCAACCACTCCATCCATTCCCACATCATTTAAAGAGTATCTCTATGACATAGGACTAGTCCTAGACACACCATAGATGTAAAAATTTCAATCTCAAAAACAAGCTAGATAACACTTGATGCTTATCAATACCATATAGAGTTTTATACCTTATTATGCAATTGGGATGGTAATATACAAAATTAGGATGATGGAACTACAATGTATGTACATGTTAAATTCTTAAATATTTTGGTCAAGTTTGGTATGCATTTTGTTTTGTATAAGATGTGTTTTTGAGCTCAATAAACTTGAAATGGTCACATATATCCATTAGTGATGATGTGGTTTTAATATGTTGTGCCTATAGTGATGAATGTATAGCTTAGAAAATATCAAAATGCACTAGGGAATTTGTTTGAAACCATTAAGGGATGGCGTAGACCTAACATTGGCCAAATACAACATATGTATAAGTTACCCCAGCTCAAACTCTATTAAACTTACTCGAGATATACATTAAACCTATGATAATGTCACCTAAATATGAGACCTACTTCACCTCAAGGATGATGTCGACCAGAGATACCTAATAATTATTCATGTGGATGATGAAGTGCTCACCTCATATAGATGGTTGATCAGAATTGAATACTAATGTGCACCCCATCATTGAAGGTTTCAAGATTATATATATTTTATACATATATCTTCAATCATCTTGATTTTTATTTCATTTTAATGAGTTTAAACCTTATGATGTGGATTGCAAGAAAGTAGTACATGTGTCTTAGAATTATTGTTTTGACTTAGGATTTGAGGTTGAGGCTCATCCATGTTGCTGAATTGTGTTCTTTCTTGTGTATAGGACTTAATATGAATGTATGTTTTGGGATCTCTATCTAGGTAATTCAAGGCATAGTGATATAAATAATTTGAATACATACATGTATAAAACTAATAACATTTGGTGCTTACTCAATTTGGATGGGACCTTAAAGGATTATACATGACAATTTTCATACAGTGATGGCAAGTCAGAGGCTCACACCATGTGAGTTATTTACTAGAAATGAGTTGATTGGATTGATGTCAATCTTTAAACATTGTTAGATTCTATGTACGTATGTATGATAAATATATGAATAGGACTTAGTTGGATTGGTTGGCTCGATGATGGAACATGTCTAAGTAACAAATATGTGAATATCTGATAACTCTCACACTTCTCTCGGTGTACTAGACCTACACATGTGGAAATATTTGAGTGGATGAAGTGTCTTGAGGCTCTAAAAAATTTGATGCTTCTAGGACAAGTGACAGTTATATCTCTAACACAAATATATGTGTATAGAAGATACACGCATACATATGTATATCTAATTAGATCATGCCTCATAGGGATCTGATAGATTTTTTTAACACTTCTAAGACATGACACCTCTAATAGTGTTGACACTTTTGAGCATGTATGAGGTACACATGGTGATATGTTATTATATTTGGCCTCCCAAGGCATTGTTAACTCTAAAACTTCTAATACTTGATGTATCTATAATAGCTTTAACACTTTTAGGTGTATGAGGTACATACATGGCACAAAAAGGTTTAATTATAGGGGAAATTCAATCAAGGAGGCATGGGAGGCAAATTTGAACCCCTTATTGACATAGCTATAAGATCATGATATATACATGATTCAGGAAAAAATTAAGTATGATTCTATCTATCATGAATTGAACTAATTAGTCAATTGATTCAATTAGAGATGTGATTTGGGAAAATTGAGCCCCTAAACCAAATTTATTACCCAATAAATTGTATAATCTATATGGAACATGTATGACTTAACTAACCCTAATTTAATAAAAAATTCAAATATAAATGCAAATGTGGCAAAGTTAAACTCATTAAACCTAAATTGCAGTCTATGATGTGATTAAAAGGGCTAAATTAGGTCATGTTTTATGACATGTTGATCGTAAACCCTAATTTTATCACTTGAACATGTGTAGTTCCCCTAAACCTTAATTTAATGACATATACACATGTCCAAACCTATTACCCTAAACCCTTAACTCTAAATTCTAATTTTATAACAAACACAACCCCTAAGTTCCTTGATTTCATCACAAATGCATAAATTCATGATTGTGATTAGTGCCAATTTGTGAACCTTTTATTCACCTAGTTTTGTAAGGACTTATGATGGGATTTTGGGAAAAAATAGTTCATTTCGTCTTACATATTGATCCTTATTGCATCATTCATTATTATTTTTACTTCATAGTCTTATCAAGAGTCTTATTGCATCATGTATTGGAGATTTATGCATCATATTAGGGATTTATACATCATATTGAGCCTTATTAAATCATATGATAGCCTAATTGCATCATATTAGAGATTTATTACATCGTATGATAGTCTTATTTTATTGCATGATAGTCTTATTGTATTACATGATAGTCTTATTGCATCATATGATAGTCTTATTACATCATATTGAGCCTTATTGCATGATATGATAGTCTTATTTCAACATATGATAGTCTTATTACATCATATTAGGTATTTATGCATCATATTATAGTATTATAATGGAAAAAATGCTTGACTATGAGCTTTTTTGCTTGTTAGTATAGTATATGGCTATACTTCAAGGAATGCATACACGTTATAGGAATGAATACACGTAATATTAATGTTTACACATTTAAATAATGCATACACATTCCTTATAGTACAAAAAAAACTCTCCTTTTAACATCTATTTTTATCTCTAATTGAGATTGATGTCCTCACAGACATTCCCTACGTACTCTACCTACTTTCTTGATTGCAGTTTTTTTTTGGATCCCACATTTGAAGTGCTTTATTGGTTGATTTGGTCAAAATGGGCTCCAGTTCATGTTTAGGGAGGAGGAAGAAGTTGAAGAAAAAAACATCAAATCAATTAGAAGAGTTGAGAGAAAAAAAAAGGTACAAGTTCAAGCAATTTGTGCCATACAAGGTATAAGCACTAACCTTGATGAGCCAAATGCCTTAGATAATGAGGCAATTGAAAGTAATTAATTGAATAGTGATAAAATTTATAATAATGAATTAAATTTTTATGAAATTCACAATAATAAATTAAATTATGATGAAATTCACAATAGAAAATTAGATAATGTTGAAAATTCACATTCAAAGTTTAAAGTTTTTGATTATGTTGATGAAGATCCTATGCATGATACTTTACCCACAAACAATGAATAAAATTTAATGGACTTGAATAATGATAAAATTGATAATGAATAAAATTTCATGGAAACATATAATTATTTTGAAACACTCTTTGAATGGATTCCACCAATAACAACACCTCTAAGAATTGTGTGTTGAAAAGATAAGTACTTAATTGAAATTTATGAAAATATTTTGAAACCAATGCATTACAAAATATCTGACCACCATTCAAGAAGATTGGCTCAAGAAATTTAGGATAATCTCTTTCATAATTTGGATAATGATAGTCAAATATGTCGATTAATTATTTCGTTGATGAAATTGATTAAGATGAGACCTATAATGTAAACATTAGGACTACGAACATCTAACATTGATAATGAAAATTATGAAATTATTGAAAGTCAACATGATGCATATCATATTATAGGGACAAAATCATACAACAAATATTATAATGTTTCTCGATGTATAATGACAATTTGTGCAATAAGTGCTAAAATAGGGAAAAAGTGATTGATTTCAAAAACAAATCAAAAACTTTATATAAACAGAAAACATTAGTGAAAGCAATTGCAAGATGTGAAAAACTTAATGAACCCAATATGAAAGAGCTCTAGGCATTCTTTGATATAGTTCCACAAAAGGATAGGGCTATAACCGATGCTTTTAAAGACTTGCACAATTTTGGAAAGATAATACAAGAGTTTCACCCAATGCAAGAGATGTAGTGAAAACAAGAGTTGTAATCATGAACTACATCCAAAACATTTTTTGGATAGGAATTAAACACATTTGTACTTTAAGTTTTTGGAAAAAAATCCAAAAAATTTTATTACTCAAAGACTTTTTGAGATGGCCAAACCTTTTTACGTAAAAATAAATCACACATGCACCACTTCTTGTTGTAGGGAACATGTTGAATTTTCAATGCACTATGATATTTTTCACCATATTGATTGTACTTTTCATACTACTAATATTTTGTAGAATTATGCCATAGAATTTCCCCCAAAATCAGCCAAGGAATTTATTTCAATTATTTTTTGTGAAAGACCAGATGGACAGTTCTTTTATAAGAGAGCATATTCGAATGGAAATTACAAAATTTGTGGTGGAATACCAAAATTGAAAAAATGTACCCATAAGGAGTGTACAAGTGCAATTAGATAGGAATTAGTTGGTTTAAGAAAATATAAATCTATAACTTATCAAGTAAAATATGGAAAAAAATCTAAAAGGTGTGAGCTTGTTACAAAAGAGATGCCTCTTTTAGAATTTATAGTTGAATTCATGGAAAAATTGGTTATGAGTATGAAAGGCACACACATAGGGATAAATATTTGGATGAACATTTCAAGATAAGCAAGGACACATTTCCACTTGATTCTATTGTTTCAATAGTCAACTTTGTATAAAATTACACATTCAAACCATAAATGAAAGTTCAATCGTAGTATTACAATTCAACATAAATTGCCATATTCATGCATACACCTAATAGTACAAAGAAAGATAAAAAAATATTAAGGGAGTGCAATTTCTATATCAAAGATGATGATGATCACATTTAATAGAGTATGTGCAAGGTTTTTTTGATAAGTTTTATGGTTAGTTGACTTAGAGGAACATTAATTTCAAATGACATTACATTTGGTCAGACAATTGCACATTAAAGTTCAAGAATGCACAGATTTTTTATTGGTTGAGTAGGATGCACATTACCACTGGTGTAAAACATATTTGGAGTTTTACTTAGGTTGTCCATGGAAAAGGGGAGCATGATGGTGTTGGAGCATGTATAAAAAGATCCATTACAAGGGAGAAGTTAAAATATGATAATGTTTCTAGTTTGATTGATGCAAAAACTATGGTTGACTAGTGTAATGAGAACATATGCCATGGTGGTCAAGTAAATTACAAACTTATTGACATGACATCCTCACATGACGTTGACCATATATCTGATATAGTGCAGCCAAGTAGAAGATTAATCTTTATGTACTATTTATTATAATAATATATCTTCATAAAGTTAATAAAAATTTGTTTTTATGATGTAGGCCATGTTTTTGTATTTATTGTAGATGAGGATAATGAAGTAGGAACAAATTACTACTTATGTTAGTGTGTAAATGGAAAGAAAAAATTGACATCCCTAGTTGTAGATGGAGAAAACATTAATTATCCCACTGGGTATGTGTTAGTAACTAGAACTTGGATTCAAAATTATCTTATAAAAAATTCAAATGTATGGTTGTTTGAAGACTTTGAAACTCACAGGAAGATTCTACACTATTTAAATTTGGTTCTTGCAATGAATATTCAATTGCAAAAATATCATGGGAGGCCAAGCAATAAGAATCTATGGAAAGTTTGTGAGTCAAACCATGAAGCTATTCTTGATACTATCAAGATTAGATAATATTTAATGGTTCATTAGATTTAAATGCACAGGTATGTTGACTTGTAAAATGTAGATGTAATCAATTTTACCAAATGTGTTTGATTTCATAAGTAGTACGTGTATAAACTTCATCTTTAATTACTTGCTAATAGTTTTTTGTAGGTTAGCGGTGCCAAATTAGCTTCTACCTTCACATGTTTGGCACTGTTAGTAAATAATTTCATATTTTTGAAGCTAAGAGAAGCTTACTAAAAGTATTTGGCATTTTTGCACTCCTAAATAATTTCTCGTGACAAGTTTATTTCTCCTTGTAACCTTCCGAACATATTTGTTGTCAGTGTTTTCATGCTCTGAAATAGTACTAAAAATGCACTTGTGGATAGAAGTGGGTGTCACAGTGGTTGGAACATGTGTAATTTTCTTATATCACCTACCTGTCTCAAAGGCAAAGTTGTTAGTTGGAGGTTAAGAAATTGTCTCTTCACTACCAAAAATTTGCATTTTAGGACCTTGTACTACAAATTCTACCATAGATTGATATTAGAGGTTATGTACACTAGATTAAGTTTTTAATTATAGGACTCTCCCATGCACACAAGGGATCTTAATGTTCCTCTATATGACTTACAATTTTCATTTTATGCATGCCTAGAGTTAGGCTAAAAATTAACATCTTTTTTGTACTAGGAAGGGCATTCGTGAGCCTAGAATGGGTGGTGGGTTTATCATCTAGGCTATATTGGAGGATAAAAACATGGTATTGGACATTATTAACCCCTCTATATGTGTTTTAGCTCCATTTTTTATCCAACAAGCACCAAAAATTGAGTTCTGAGACTGTAGCTTCAACCTTGACAACATTTATTATCAGTGTTTTCATGCTTCAGAATAATAGTGAAAATGCACTTGCAGGTGGAAGTGGATGTAATAATAGTTTTAAAATGTGTAATTTTCCTATATATACATGTTCAAAGTGGTTTATTTTCACCTGTCAGTCCCAGAGTCAAAGTTACTTGTTGGAGGTCAAGAAGTTGTCTCTTCACTACAAAAAAGTTTCATTTTAGGACCCTTTACTGCAAATTATACCATGGATTGATCTTAGAGGTTATTTAGAATAAATTAAGAGTGAAATTATAGGACTTTTCCATGCACACAAAATATCTTATGGTTCCTCTATATGACTTATAGTTTTAATTTTATGCATGCTTGAAGTTAGGCTAAAAATCAACATCTTTCTTGTATTAGGAAGGGCATTCTTGAGCCTGAAATGGGTAGTGGTTTTGTCATTCAAGCCATATGGGAGGTCAATAACATGTTCCTATATGTTATTTTCCCCTCTATATGTGTTTTTAGTGCCATTTTTCAGCCAAAAAGCACTAAAATTTGAGTTCTCAAATTGTAGCTTCAACCTTGACAACATTTGTTGTCAGTATTTCCATGCTTGGGAACAATAGTGAAAATGCACTTTTGGATGGAATTGGGTGTAAAAATGGTTTTAAAACATGTAATTTTCCTATATATACATTTTTTAAGTGGTTTATTTTTACTTGTTGGTCCCGGAGGCAAAGTTTCTATTTGGAGGTCAAGAAGTTGTTTCTTCACTATCAAAAATTTGCATTTTAGGAGCCTATACTACAAATTATACCATGGATTGATATTATAGGTGATTTATAATATATTTAGGGTGTAATTATAATACTTTCCCATGCACATTAAATATCTTATTGTTCCTACATATGACTTATAGTTTTCATTTTATGCATGCCTGAAGTTAAATTAAAAATCAACATCTTTCTCGTATTAGGAAGGACCTTCTTGAGCCCAAAATGGGTGGTGAGTTTGTCATTTGGGCTATATGAGAGGCCAAAAACATGTTAATAGATATTATTATCCCCCTTAGACATGTTTTTAGTGCCATTTTTCAACCAACAAGCACCATAAATTACTTTCGCATATCGTAGCTTCAATGTTGATAATATTTGTTGTCAGTGTTTACGTACTCTAAAATAGTAGTCAAAATTCACTTGTGGGTGGAAGTGGGTGTGAAATTGGTTGGAAAACATGTAATTTTACTATATATGTGTTTTCAAAGTGGTGTATTTTCACTTTCTAATCCTAGAGGTAAAGTTACTAGTTGTAAGTTCAAGGTAAAAAGGGTCTACAAGACAAAGTTCATATCCAAATGACTTGAAACTTGGTAAAATTAGTCTTCATGAACTAATATACCCATATATAAACTTTGTAAGGTCATATAAGAAGTTAATTTTCTATTTTATTTATCACAGTACCTTCCATGTCTCATAATGGTCATTATTCATGCATGCATAATTTTTGGAGTTTTAAGGTGTGTTTAAGGGTTCCAAGATTAGATAAGTATTTGAGAAGTATGGTAAGATGGTTTTAAACCTAATAAACACCTTTAAAGGTTTTTCACACTCCAAGCTTCATGCAATCCCCATAGATAGGCTCAAATCCTCACAGGTAGTCTGAAAGGCATAAAGGCAAAGTTGATTTTTTGATCATTAGAAAGGTGTTATGAGATGTTTTAGATGTCATGAGTATGTTTTCAACAAAATCATATTAGTGGGAAGGTCAAATTAGTCATTTTGAGAGTATGTACAGGGCATGGGAAACCCTAGATTAGCAAGCTTCAAGCATTTTTGAGAGATTTAACCATGAGAATTTAATGAAACTTTATAATCTTTCTCCCTTATACATGTACAAGGTGAATCAAAAGGTTTTAACCTAAGATTATATGGATGTGTATGTATTATAGGATTGAGGTTTTTGAATAGGGATAATTAGGCCTAAATTAGGGTAGGATAATGAAGGAATTGATAGTTAGAGGTGGACTCAAGCTATGAAATTTGACATAGACATGAAAAAGAATAGAGTGTACCTATCAATTCCCTTATAATCTTTTGTGAAATCATAATTTTATTATTAATTTATTATAAGGGTCTAATTTATAGCATTTGTAATCTTTAAGAATACTTCAAAACCAATCATTTATAATACTTTGAACACAAGTGATTCAAACAAGATTTAATTCATTGGTTTTCTTAAATATTCATGTACAAAATAATAATTCCATGTTCGAATGTCATGTATAGGTATACAATGTCAATAATACATGCATTCCATATAGGCATACAAAAAATTACATCATGTCTAACAACATAGTATTCAATGTCGAGTGAATACATAATATACGCATGTATAATGCCAAAAATGAGTATATTATCATATAGGCATACAAAAAAGTACATCATCTAGAACATCCTAATCATCAAATGGTCTCCCTCTATTTCCCTTCTTCGAAGAAGACTCTCCTTGGGATACCCTACTTGTAGATGGAGATATCCCAAATGCCTTGGATTGTTCTAAGGTTTGACTGCAGGTATTATGCTCATAGCTCACTTGTAGTTGAACCTATTCAAATATAAAAATTATTATAAAATAAAAAAGTATACATGAAACTAAGTTAAGAAACTCATGTTTTAAACTATAATAAAAACATCATTTAAACATTCACTTATCACAATATCATGGTCCTCTTCAACTTGTCATTGATGCTTGACTGGTTCATTATCAGGTTCAACTACATGAACAAGTGTGTTAAATGATGAAAAAACATGAGGATTTATCATAGTAGTCATCTGAATCAGACTATCAAATGTCATATGATAACCCTGCATACACAATACATTAATGCATATAAGTTAAATTTTCCAAAGTATATAGTAAAATTATTAAAATAAAATTACTAAGTTACAATTAAAAATACAAGTGAATATACATACCTTGGTGAGTGCCTATGCAAATGACATTATAGCAGTAATGCTTGAGTCTGTCTCGACTCGTAATGATGGAGGAGTGTCCACCCTAGTCATCATCTAAACAAACAACCTAATAATTAATAACTTAGGCAATTCATTGATTAAACAAGTTTGTAACAAACTTAGTCTTGCATAGGATATGAAAAAATTTAATGAGGTCACAAAAAGCTTGAATGTGATAAGTGGATATGTGCACCATGTGACTTGTAACACCACACTGAAGGAAATAAATGTAAGTTTCACGAGGGAGAATGATAAAATAGTGAGGGAGAATTTTTGAGTGAATTTTCTAAAATTGAGTCACTGATTATAGGGGCATCTTGGAATGCCAATGCAAGGTCTAAAATGTGTCTTAAAAATGTTCAAATTTGAAATTAAGTTCCAATAGGTTTTTCGTGAGTCTAAGTTAGTCTAGTTGGTGTGTAATTGATAACTCAAATGTTGGATTCTAAAGAGTTTAAATAAGGATGTTTAATGATCACAGAAAGGGGGAGATCATCTTGATATAGGTTTATAGTGCTTTGAAATTGAAAGAGGAAATAGTCCCTGAGTACCCAATTTTCTAAAGGGCAGCATACAGTCAAAGAACTGATTTATATTATGTTGAAACTAGTTTGGGATTCCATTGAGATTTTAAAGGGTATAATATAGTTAATAAAAGTGTATAAAATCATATATTAGGTTTTGGATATATTATAAGTTTAAGTAAAGACAAAGTAACCCTATACCCTATTTTCTTATGTGCATAGGCAAGGTTGTAAACTGAGAGTTTTGAGTTTACAATTAATTATCATCTTTCAAAACTTGTCTTAATGAAAAAGATGTATAGGGTCAGTATAAACCCAATGAAAAATGTTTGGGGTTTTTAAACTACTAAAATAAAATTTATCCCCTTTAGCGTGCTCTCAGCCTTCGTAATGGCCTAAAAACCTTGATTTTAGGGTTTAGTGTATAAAATGAGATTTGATTGTTGAAAATTTCCAAAAAAGTATAATATTACATTATTTCATGTCTTATCACTAATGGAGGTATTTTCAAGATTTTTAGGTATGTAAAATTACATAAATGAGGATGTGATCTAGTACTAGGCCTAGAGAAAGGTTAATGGAGAAGGGTTAAGGCCTAGACAAGGAGCTTTACCCAAAAATAGGGCTAGTAGAATATAAATCTAGAAAAGTGTATGTGAGGGGTAAGTAGATAGAGATTTTGAGTTAGTGACATGACCAAGGATGTAAAGAGAGTATGATAAGTAGATATAAGGATTGATTTGACTAATATTATCATTGTTATTTGATTGACCAAAGGACTAAGGAAATGAGTTATGAATGCATGAAGAAAAACCTTGAAAGTAAGGAATATAGGTAGAGTTTGGTATAGAAGTTTATATAGCTCTACATCAATGGATATAAATAGGATCCCTCCCCTAACTAGATATATTACGTCTTTAGGCCCCCTAAGTAGGTGGTGGTGACAAAATACTTAACCCCATCTATCTATATGGGGTTGAGGTCCCCTATTTTTATATGGTCGTAAGGCATATGCCATATACATATAGGTTGTAGTTTATAGTCAATAATCTCCCAATAAACCAATGGGATGTAATAGACACTCTCTTAATAAATAAATGGAATTGACTAGGTACAATGGGATCAAGAGCCTATATCATCTAAATTATAATGCTCAGATGGAATCAAGATGGGAGTTGAATTTATAGCTATGACCATTTTAGATATCAATCACAGAGATTAAACCATTATATGTGATTAGAATAACAAGGAATCATGTGCTTGGCTATGAGGCCAATATTTAAAAGAAAGGAGTGGTGTACATATTGATGAAGACATGTTATGCTCGATTGGGAAATTGATATAAATATATTATACCAAAAAACTTTTATCAAATGAATTCTATATATATATATATATATATATATATATATATATATATATATATATATATATGTACATCCAATCCTACTAATTGGGATTGACTCACTATGGAAACTACATATAATGGAATATCAAGAAAATGTTCAACTCACTACTTTAGTTATTAAAAACATAGTTGAGATGGAGGATGAGTTTCTAACAAGTTACGCCAATCCATATTAATACATCAAACAATAAAAATCCCAAAAAAATTATAAATTAGGTATTTTATATTTTATTACACAAAATATAACACAGATACAATTAAGATGTATGAATGTACAATAGATTATATAATATTAACTTGAAATTTTACCTCTGTAATTGCATATGGTGTCATACTGATATGCATAGATGTACTAGCCTAGGTTGGCCCACTACCTAGTGGTGATGTCGAAGGTAACATGTCCTCCTATAACACAAAAAAGTTACATATATATTATTCAATTTAAACATGTAAATTAACTTTTACATTTTTAATTAAATTCAAATATAAATTAAAAATTTAACATTAAATTTATATAAAAGATACATGCATGTGTGTAGAGACTCCAAACATATCCAAATTAAATGTGTGTGCCAAAAAATCATCAATCAAGACCATATCCTCCAAGCCCATTGAATCACCACCATCATCATCTAAAGGTCCACTACATATAGTATGAAAATATTTACATGGTTGGGATTAGGTATGGCCACTAGCTAGAGTATCATGAGCATCTATCTCTGAAAGTATAATCATATGATGAACAAGTGTATTAGTAAGTGCACTAATCACATGTAAAATTTATATCTCCACAACCTCTATCACCATAGAGAGACTATATAGATGAAGTGTCTTTTGGGTAGGGATCCTTGTAGGTTGATTAGGTGCATGATGTGCACCTTGTTGATCTTGCATGGAGCCTTTCCCTTAACCCTGAAACTCACCATAGTCAAATTAGTTTTGAATTTGATTGAGGACAAACTTGCAATAGTGTTTCCTCAAAAATGACAAAGGGATCTAATGATTATTACAAGGGGATATTCAAACACCATCCACTATTTCTCCTAAAAATTGGCCTTAAACAAATCATGTTGGCATTGATGGATTGTGAAACATTTGGTCATTACGGGAAATGGGGAATTGGTGGTTGGGTTGAGAAATAAGGCATAAATTTGATATTTTATTATATTTTTGTTCTTCACCTTAGATGATAATTTGTTAGCATAGTAAGCCCTATAACTATATCTATATGACCTTCATCTATTAATTTGACTTATCATCTAGTCAACTTGACCTAATACTAACTCTAGGTTATTGGCCAAATAGATACGGTGGGTATTTTTGGAAGTGGGATCCCTCATTCTCTTAAGTTTTTGCTCAGTTTCAATTTTTTTCTCTATTATGAAAGCAACTACATTCTCCTAGCTACTTGGGGGATCTAAGGGAAGTACATGAGGGTTAGGCAGAGAGTTAGGTAGAGGGTTACGAGGGTTACGAGGGTTGGGTGGAAGGTTAGGTGGAGGATTAGGTGGAGAGTTAGGCATATAATTCTAAATTTTTGGATTAGAAAAAAAAAACTAGATGCAACTCATATTCACAAAAAATTTAAAAAAATCAAAAGAATTGATTTAATCTATAAAAAACATGCATATTCTTCATGGTGACATCATCAATCTAGTAAATGGAGGGAAAATGTGAATATTATAGGCAAAAATGTGAGTTTAATGGAAAAATGTGAATGGGAATCGGTAAAAAAAAAATGGGAATTGACAAAATGTGAATGGGAATAATGAGGAGGATGAGGGTTTTTATTTATTTCATAGTTTTAATAACACGTATGTGTTATTAAAACTTATAGAACATGTATGAATTCCAATAACACGTATGTAATTTTATAAGTTTTAATAATATATAAATGTTATTTTTATAACACATACATGTTATGGGTTATATCCATGGAATTGTCCCCCAACTCCATTCACATACCCATCGTCAATAGATTCTTTATCGACGATTGTTCAATATATTGAATTTCCATTTGTTTATATTGAAAACATGAGTTATTTTCCATAGCTTATTAAATTTAATATTTTGATCTTCTTTAGTTGTATTAAAAAACATTTGTAATTAATGAAATACAAATATATGATTGTATCCATAGACTAATTCTTAATTTTGAAGCTACTTGGAAGTGTAATCCTTATAATTCCCTATAAGTATTATTAACGATAAGATCATGGACTTCTAATTTACAACTAACCTATTATGATATTTTGTTTCTTTTACTCCCTCTCATTACAAATCCTCTCTTTGGTTTCCACTTGCTCTTCTTTTTATGTGCTTCCTACTTCCCCATGTCACATTTTCATTGGTTGCACCTTTTTAGTACAATTGTTAGTGATAGGTAATAGGTTGTCTTTAAAAAGTGCAATTTATTTTTATTTGTAAGTATAATTTTATTTTTAAGTAATTATGTCCCAAAATAATAATTAGTCTTAAAGTTGAGTTTCATTTGATATTTATAAGTATTTTTTCTTTTTGCTAATAGAAGGCGATCAAAAAATTGTGATATATTTGGTATACTATAGAGTTTAGAGCATATTTATTGTTCACAATAATATTTTGCTAATGTAATGTTACAACTAAATTAAATCCATCTATCATTATATAATGGTAAGTTTTTAGGAAAGGTCATGGAATCATTAAACAATAGAAATTAATCACATGAATTTTTGAAAAACACTTATAGTTTAAAAAAACAAAGTTTTCTCCAAATGAATTTGATGGCTATTATTCACCATCATTTTTGTTTTCTTTCAACTTGATCTTATAGTAGGTAAGAATAAATATCATCAAATGAAGATATTTAGAAACTATTACTACTACTACTACTACTATTATTATTATTATTATTATTATTATTATTATTATTATTATTATTATTATTATTATTGTTGTTGTTGTTGTTGTTGTTGTTGTTGTTTTTGTTGTTATTATTATTATTATTTTTATTATTATTATTATTATTATTATTATTATTATTATTATTATTATTATTATTATTATTATTATTATTATTATTATTATTATTTAATAAAAATGTCACTTTCATTATCAAATATTTTTATAAGAATTAGTTACAAATGAGTGTCACTTTAATATTCTATCATTGGTGGAAGAAACCAGTCTTCTAATTTAATTAACTATTTGGTACAAAGATATTTATAAATTTTCAAGGACTATATCTACACACATGATATTAATTAGTGTCATCCCTTAATTTTTTTTCTAAGTATATAGATCTCAATTTTTTTCTTTATGAGACGAGAGATTAAAGACTGTGCCACTATCAATTTTTTAATATTTTGGTTAAAACTATGGAAAGGCATATACTACAAAAGATAAAACTATGAATAGACCCTTGGAACATCCATAATGGGTAGAAAGAAAAGAGTACATAAGTATTAAATAAATAAGGATCTACCTAATCAGTTAATCAATTGGAAAAGAATCATCCACTTTAAATAAGGTGAAAATTATACACTTCAACTAAAGCCACCATAGATCACAAATGATGGGCCTTGATAGTGAAACAAAAAACCTAGTCTAAATACTAAACTGTTAAATTTCAGTAAGATGAGGAGAGATCATATTTATATAAATATAATCCCAACTGAGACAACTTACTATAAGTAGAGGAGATAGGGATTTTGATATACCTCAATATAAGACACAATGTTGAACTACTACTAGATAAGTTCTACACAATTGGAAATTTTATGTTGAACTATCATCTATGGGGAACATAAATTATTCATGATTGATTTGTGTTTCCATTTTTTGATCCCCATTTCGTATTCATTTTTTGAATTTTTTGAAAGATATTCTACATATATATTTAATTTATCAAATGGGGCTAGTTTAACTAGCAGTCACAAATTAGTTGACTTTAGTTGGGCAACCAATCATTTTTTTTAATAATTATCAAATTTTGTTATGGATTTATGTGTTTGGTTGATATTATGGACTCCACTTGTTTTTCAATGCTAGATAAGGTCATCCTCCTAAACATAGACATATTTTCTTGAAAGTTAAATGCTTAAGGTCATCCTCTTAAATGTAGTCATGTTACCTTGAAAGTCAATTTATTTCTATTGCACATCTTTCTTATCACATACTTTGATTCCCAACAACATGGAATGGCATTATTGATGAACGGAAAAAGTGATGAAATGAAGCTGATGGTTGGAGCTTGGTTGATTTGTATGATAAATTAACATTATATATTTGTTATAGCATGTTATAAATTATATCATGTTTTCTTTTATTTTTTGTTGGGAGTTGTAAAATCTCAATAAGTATTACACATATTTCCACACCAATTCTAAATACATGTTTCATTTTTTATCATGGTGTTTCATTCCACAATACATTCACATTTCAAGTGTCTAATGAGATCAAAATGAAGTCCAACAAGGGTTTAAATAAATGGCATCATACTGACATCCTCTTCATTAACTCCAAAAAAAATGCATGAAAAAATGAAATATTGAATGTAATAATGTAAACCTTACTAAAGGAGACAATCAAAGAAAAGACACAATTCTTAAAAGTTAGGTCAAATTGTCTTCTAGTAGTACAAGATATGGTGGTTTATGGGGTCATCTCATCAACTTAGATACTATCATTAAAATGAAAAATATAAAACCATATTTCCCCTTCACACACTTTATTGTGTTCCTCAATAATAATACATTAAATATTTAATAACTCAACCTAAAAGAAGAGGTAAATCTCAACATTGAACTAGATATGTGTTATGATAGTAGAAGGTATGGTGGTTTATGGGGTCACTCCCTCCACTACAAATGTTTTAATAAAATAATAAATATATAAACAACATTCCCCCTTCGTGCACCTTTTCATATAGCTTATTATAGATATAATGAATGCTTCAACGTAATCATATATTGAATACATAAATAAGATAAAAATAGAAAATAGACAATTGTTAATAATTAACTATTATTGTCTTATGATGGTATATGCTACGCTATTTATAGGGGTCATATAATCCACCACAAATCTGTCAGTGAAATAAAAAACAAATGAATAATTTTATCCTTCATTATTGAGGTATAGAATGTCACCTATCTTTACTACGATCATGTAGTTATCTTTCAATGTCCAATATATGTTTGACCTTGCTATAACCTTTCAAACATTGTACAGTTGCCATTTTTCTCTATGGAAGCATCACCTACTTATGTAACTTTATACGGATATAAAAAAACTTTAAATAAAGCATATATTATACACTTAATAATCCATTTTTAGATAAAAGGATGTGCCTAAACATTGTTTACAGATGACAAAAATATTGCCTTAACATTTTTTAATCATACAATGCTATGCCTAAACATCATTATTATATGAAACACAATGTTTAAATATTATTTAGAGTTAATAGGAACTACCCATACTTAACCCTATTCCATTTATGCTATACTTATGAAGGAAGATGGGCATATCTCATATGATGTGATATTTTGAATCACATGAAGACTAATAATTTTGTTAGCAGTCCTCTTTTAGAAGTTGCAAGGTAATAAGAGGTAATATCACTATATGTGTAGTACATTCTATATTTCCACATACACATATGTTAACATTTGTTATTGTACTCTGTACTATGTTATAGTATGTTGTATTTTTCCACCTACTATAGTATGTTGTATGTCATACATTTGTTTCAATCATCACAAGGGGTTAAATGTAATACTACATGTGAAAAAGAGTATTTGAATGTAACATATGACATATGAAGTGAAGGGGGTGTTTTCAAGTTTATTTATTTTTATGTGTATGAGTAACCATTTCATGAGTATAATTGACAATGTCATTTCAAATCTCATATGTTTTTCTATCTTACAGTTTATTACAAATATGTGTTGTATATACAATTAACATATGCATGTATAAGTTGTTGCATAATATAAAGGAACGAATATTTATATCAAATACATGTTATTTAGTCTTGATAATGAAATCATAATACATTATGGTTGACTACTTTTTGATGAAATTTCTTTGCATTGTGCCTACTACCTTACTTTAATAGATGGGCTCAATAAGTTTTTATATTTGAAATAAAAAAGAGGTATTTTCATGGACGTTGATTCCAAAGATTTTATCATCAAGATGAAATGGGAAAGGGGTTTTCCAAGTTATGTCCTCAGAAAATTGCATGATAACACATATTAAATGTAAAGTTGTTTTTAGGATATTCACATATATTATGAAAACAAATATCTTGAATGAGTAACATATTGTGAGGAATAAAATGAAACAAGATAAATTAGTATGGATGCATTGACCATGCTTAGTTTGCAGTATGTTCCCTCAAAAGACTTTTTGGATAATTTGACTAATTTTTAGAATAGTAAATTCCATTGTGCAATCGAACACATTCAATAAAAAACCTTAGGGGAGGAAGAAAGCATAAAAATTGAAGTTACTATGGATACATTGGCCATGCATGATTTAGAGGATGTGTCTATAATAGAACTTTTTGATAGTGTCTCTGATTTTGGTATGTATGACATCATCACTGATGTGCACCCATTTTCATTTATGCATTGTGTAGTGTTCATGTTTTTAGATCCATTATTGTTTTGCATTCTCTTTAGTTAATTGTTGTAAAGTTCTTTTAATGTCATAAATAATATGTATGGTTTTATGTTACATTATAATTATTGAAAGGCAACAAACTTTGTTGTTACTACACAATGATGTCTATCTATTTTTTGGATGATCATCTCCTTATTATGTGCATATGAAATGATGACTACATGTGGTGATGATATGTATATAACTATCATGGGATAAATTATATTTTTTTAACAATGTCTACATGTGATACAAATTTTGGTTTCTTCCCATTATGCATCTGTTGATTTTTTGTGATTATGGTGTGTTGAATGTGTAAATGTTATTAGAACCTATTTAAACAAAATAAGCATTGAAAACTATTATGTGTTTTAATGACTCATTGTCATTCATAAATTATAATATTCCATATGTAGGTATCTTGTGAAACTTCCAACTACACTCTAATCTCTTCTCTACTAAGACACTAAGATTGTTTATCTTGGATTTCAAAAATAGACTAAAAATCAACATCTAACTTCTCTAGTACAAGTGAAAACTATAAAATATATGTTTTTTATTTAAAAAACAACAAATATATGCTTACAACAAAAAATTTACTCTTTTGATCTACATAGTTGTTATACCTCCCCCATCGAGTTGATGATGGTTGATAATTTTTTGGTCTCCTTTGTACTAGCCAACATGCACAATTACTTGAACACTTGAAAAGGGAGACATCATAAACATTAAACTTATTTATGTAACATAGTAGGTATAAAAAATTAGGGATTTATTTCAAATAAGGGGATAATCTGATTTCAACTTGAAATGGGTAAAATCACCATAGCCTTCTATTTTGTTTAATTCTACTAATTTGTAGACCGTTATATTTATACTATACTATTGTAACATACAATAACATCTTCAATACCATACCATGGTTATCTCCTTATATTTTTTATTTATCATGCTTATATTGTTGGAGAGTTATCAGTGATGTCATGTGAGTGTCCTAGTGAGTGGATGAAGTGATTTGATAGCCTAAATAATAATGACAAAGTATGCAATGTAATTGTCCTAGTGTGCTTAAAGGAGGCTTGGTTGATCTTAAGTTTTAGAATGATTAGATATGTTCAAGGTTGAGTATAGTGATTAGATAATGTGCAATAGGTCCTCAATATGTTATCTATGTTATGAGAGCATGTGTACATAAGTGGAATTCATCTAGTTGTCCATAGTTTTCATCTAGATAGTTTGGGTCTAGTGGTAAAAAATTTAAGTAAGAAAATTGATGATGTCACCATTACCATGTGGGAATGATTCAAGGAAGTTGGTCATATGGTTTTGATCAAATTATTCCCTAGCTGATATGAACTAAATCTTAAGTCATGCATTGAATCAAGGTCAAAGATATGAGGGTGAAAAGTTGGCTTCTCAGTCAGAATTCATTATTTTTACATAACCAAATTTGTAAAGGGTTCAAGTAGAGATGATTAAGCATGTTGATGATGTCAACATCAAACATGTGGATGTGTCTAGACAAAATGACCATATGGGTTTGTCCATTTTTATGCCTAGTTTTTATGCACTAAATTTTAGTTCATGCAAAAAAGCACATCAAAAGATATGCATGTGAAAAGTTGGTATCCTAGGTAGTTTGATTGTGTTTTTCCATATAAAATTTTACAATGTGGAAAGAAGATCCAAGTGATTATTTGATGGTGTTTTATCTTTCACATGTGAATGTGTCATGAAAAATTGATCATATGGGTTTGTTTAGTTTTGAACATAAATGATTTGTGATAAATTTGAGATCATGCGTTGAAGCATGAAAAAAGTTATATTGGATCAAATTTGGTCTCCCTAATAATTTATAAGCATAGTTTCCTCTATGATAGAAGATTTTGAGAAGGCATTTTAATGGCAATATATCTTGTATGAGTGAAGGTTCCTAGATGATTTTTTTATATGGATGGATTTTCCTATGTAAGGAGATTATATGGTCCAATTTGAGATCATGCATCTAAGTGTAGAAAATGTTATTAAGGTTTAAAAATGGCTAATTAGGTAGATAATTAGGGTTCCCATACTTATTCATTTCACCACAAGTTAAATTTTTAGCAAGATCGATGGTGCACATTGCTCCAAGAAGTTAAGAAGTAGTGAGGTGAGGATTGGTGCATGATGTTTAATGAGTAAGCAAAGGTAAAAGATAAGGATATAATGGTGAGAAAGTGTTTGTATAGATTAATTTAATGGTGTGAGTTACATGATAAAGACCTAATTGATCTACAAATATTGATACAACATGTTGAGTCAAATTTTTTGGATTGCATGAGATGAGGTCAAAGTGACAGATGTTTAACATTTGGATTTAGTGGACTATGTATAAAAGTTCAAACAAGAACAATGTTTCATAATTTATCTAAATTTTAAAGGACATGAGATGAAAGCATAGTTTTCTATGTTTAATTGTGACCATTTTCATTTGAATATTTGAATTTTGCAAAGCAAAAACACCAGTGTTTGTCTGTTGTGCCATAACTTTTGATCTATGTAGAATTTACTCATACAATAAAAAGAAAAGTGGTAGAGGACTCCAATATGCATCAATAAATATGTATTTTAAGATCTGAAAGTGTGTAAAGAAAAATATATTGAGATTTAAATTTGATTATGTTTTCATATAGATTTTACAAGTAACCCAAGAAGGGTAATTCAGCTTGTTTTGATGTTGTTTTTATTTCTCATGATAACTTAGCCTTTAGGAGTGTTTTATAATAAATGGGGATGATATTTTTGTTTTTATTAGTTGTGATCAATTGTTATTCTATATGAATTTTTTTTAATAAATTGACTATGTGTTTGTTCATAATGTTCCTATGCACCAGGTCAATGCTTGATTTGTTTGAGCATACGCAAAGGTGAGCATGAGTGGCTATGATCATTTGAAGATGTCTTATGAGACATAAGGAGTTGAATTATGTATTTATAATTGGTCCCATTTTTATTTATTTTCTTGATGGTGTGTTAAATGGGTGAGTAGGTCTCCATGATGCCTAAAAGAGCTACAAGGGCCTTATTAAAAGGTGTAGCTACTTAAGGGTGACACATAGATGCTATGGATGACCTACGATGTTTGTATTGAGATTTGGTTCAATGATATAGATGAACTAAGGGACAATTAATGAATAATGGATAACCAAGGTGTTGATTATTATGTATGCCCTACAAATAGTGAAATTAAAGATGGTGATTTCTAGATTTGTTAGAAAGAGACATGGGAGAGATTCGAGAGAGACCTATATGTGAGAGAGTTAGAGAGCAAAGGAAAAAAAGTAGAGTGAGAGTGCCTAGATGTTTTTTTGATGAGAAGATAATCTTAAAGACTATGTTTATGACATGTAGGTCATGTTTCTAATGAGAATATAATGTTCTTATAGTTTGATGTTTTACAAATAGATCTGAGTGTGCATATGAGGACTGTTTGAGTGAAGAAGGAGAGAGGTTATAGCATGACTATGTGAGAGGAATATATGAGTAAGGGAGAGAGTTTTTTAGATGTCATATAATGAGAGGCCCATCATTAGGTGTCAAATACATCAATTTTAAGGTGGAAATGTTCTTTTTTAAGGAAGGTCTAAAGGGACTTGATCTTTTTAGGGGTAGTTGCTCCTTATAAAATAGGGTTTCACTAAATACCTTTGCTTAGGACTTGGTCAAGGTTGTATGTTAGAAGGACTTAAATGAATATGTAGCTATAAGGACTTGATCATCTTATGGGTAGGTGCTCCTTGTGTAAAATTTATTTCACTAAAGGCCTTAGGTTAGGACTTGACCAAGGTTCATGATCAAAAGGACTTGATTAGTCTCTTATTTGTGATCATCTTATAGGATAGTAGTCTATGTGTTTATAGGATTGAGAGTGGTTTTAATTCCCCAATATGGTTTCCCACGTAGATCTTGTGTTGTGTATGTGATCTTTCTTTATGTTCATTCTTCACTACTATTAATTATTTGTATGCTTCATGAATAATTTTATTGAATGCATAAGTATTTACAAGGGTTTGGAAATTGAATTAATTTTTTTTCCACCACTTATTCACTCCCCCCCTATTAGTGGATTTTACCTCTAATAATTGGTATCAGAGAGAGATCCTTTGGTAAAGGCTTGACAACTTGAATGTGATCCAAGGTACAATGGCTAGTCATAATGTACAAGGTGATTTCTATATTAAGCAAGAATTGATTTTCAATGGATCTAATAATGCATTTTATAGCACTAGGATGAATACATAAATTATGTCCCTAGGGTTTGATGTATGGAAATATATTTTGGATGGTTATGTTTATCCTTCCATTCCTCTATCTAGTGTTGTAGATAAGAATTTATTTGAGAAAAAATTTAAAGCAATGAATACCATCACTTGTGGTCTTACAGAAACATAGTTAATGAAAGTAATTCATTACACATATACCAAGGAAATATGGGATAAATTGAAGATTATTTTTGAAGTAGATTCAAAGGTTATGTTTGCAAAGTTTCAAACTCGTCAAAGATAATTTGAGAACCTCAAAATGAAAGAAGAATATTTTGTGGCATCCTTTCTACAAAGAGTTGATGAGATTGTAAACACCATTAGAGGTCTTGGAGAGAACCTTGAATAGGATACTATAGTTTAAAAGGTATTAAGGTCTCTATATCTCAAGATTGATCCAATGATATTTACTATAGAATAAAGTCATGTTCTTACTTAGTTGAATATGGATCAATTGCATGGCACCCTTACTACATATGAGATGAGAGTGAATGACGATATACCACAAAAGAAGGAAGTAACATTTAAAATAGAGATGAAGCCAAAAAGGGAGGTCCAAGGTAAGAAACCCAAAGAAGATGACATTTTTGATATTGATGAGGATAAACTAATTCAATTATTTACAAGGAAATTTAAAATAGGTTCAAGCAAGTATAAGGGTAAGATACCTTTAAAATGCTTTAATTGTGGAGAGGTAGGAATTTTTGATAATAAGTGCCATCATAAGTAAAAGATAGATATTGATGAAGAGCATGATCAAATTCATGATGCTAGCAAGAGATCATTCAGATCTGATAAAATCAAAAAGTGATTTAGAAGGTTTGATAATAAGAAGTAATTTAAGGACAAGAAGAGTCTCAACACTAAAGAAGATGTTAACTCATTAGATGATAGTGAAGTTAGTGACTCAAAATATGATCATGAATATGATGGTCCTACTAAATATGAAGCTCTGTTCATGGATAAGGAAGGAAGTTTCTCATAGAAAAAGGAGTCTACTTAGAGTGATTCAAGTGATAATGAAGATGAGGTGAACTATGAGACTGCATTGACAAATGCTCATGAATAACTAAATATTGATAATAAAATCAATAATAAGATGAAATCTAAACTCAAGGACATTGAGGAACAATTTAGTGTGTTTAAGGCAAGAATGGATGAAGACTCCAAAGAGCATCTCCGTTGTTAATTTGAAGTCTTGTATATAAGCCTAAAATCTAAAGAAGATGAATGTGTAAGGTATGTAATTGAAAATGAGTCATTGAAATATGAGTTAGAGAAGATGTCTAGTAAGTTAATTTCATTTGTGAGATACGAAAAGAGCTCAAGTGATCTAAACAACATTATGAATGATCAAAATCATGCAAGTGATAAGACCGGTCTTGGAAACAAATAAGAACTAGAGACTACAACTCAAGACAAGATGAAGACTAATGTGAACAAGGGAAATCAAAATTTAAATATAAATCATCAGAGGAAGAATGAAGGTGTTAGTAAAATGAATATAAAATAGATCAAATAACCAAATGCCATGAGATATGGAAATTCCAATGGTTATTGCTATACTTATAGTTAGTTTAGGCATAAAGCTAGATATTGTAGTCCTATTAAGAATGAAATTTCATGGAACTATGATGGGGGTCATCATTAAAAAGGTATAAGCAATGTTGAGTGTTTCAACTATCATGATGTGGGACACTATGCAAAATGTTGTCCATTTAAGGTAAGACAAGCTGAGTTTCCTTCAAGAGATATTGAGTGTTACAGTTGTTATGAATTATGACACATTACAAGATTTCTTTTAAATATAATAAGACATAATGAGCTTACTAAAAAAATTATGGTGTGATTCAACTATGAACATATAGGTCACATTTCTAGGTTATACAATTAGAGGCCTACAATTTAGAATAGGTTTTATCAAGCTCCAAGAATGTGAGGAAGAAGGTAGGTTAACTCATGGAAACCAAAGGTGATAAGTATGAATCATGATGAGTCTACAGTTCCAAATAATCTATTTGTTATGGTGTAAAATTCTTTAGAAGTTGAAGATTCTCAAGAGGTCTCATTATCTACTCATGTTGAGGATAAAGATACGAAGCTCAAAAAAAAGATCAATGTGTTGGTTGAAGCTAGTTATGAGGTATGTATGGATCTAAGTGAACATCCTATTGTTATTGAACAAGTTGCAAGTGATGAGTATCCAAGCTAGAAGGGATATTCATCAAATGAGAAGGTATACCATGAATCTATGTTATCTCCATGTATTGATAATCCAATCATATAAGAAAAGGTGAATGTTGTAGTAGTTGAGGAAGTTGTTTATCTAAATCTAAAGAAGAAGAAGAAGAAGAAGAAGAAGAAGAATACGAAATATAAGTATCAATTGATCAAGGAGAACGAATATGAGGAGTTTTTTTATTTTAGATCATTGAGGTATAGAGGTTGTCTCTATCTATGCTTCTTAAGAGGCTCCTTTCAAGTGGAGAATTAAGTGTTTTTGTGGTGTTTTTTAGTTGGAATAGTTTGTAGGGTTAGATTGAAGGTTCTCAAATGGAAAAGAAGTATTTGTGATTTGTCAAGGTAATATTTTTTGATAGAAAGGTCTATTGAGCTTATTATAGCATGTTCTAGGAGGTTTTATGATCTGAAGGTATGTTGAAGTCAAATTGAATATTTTTGTTTGCTCTCGGGTTCCTAATTTGTGCTTATGAGTACGCAGGTCCTAAAACGAGTTATAGGAAGTCAAGGTTACCAATGGTGTGGATCTCAAATCTTGGTCTAGAAGTGTGTAATGGTTGTCTCTAGGTGTAAAAAATGTTTTGGAGGTGGATGTTGACCAGAAGGTGTTGTGTTGACTTTTGTTTGTTTTAAGAGACTAAGGTTTTGGGCTCTACAATAAAAGTAGTCTACCTATTGAGTTGAGGTCTAAGGCTTATTAATATGTTTAACGGGCCAAATGGGTTGTAAAATAAAGATTTGTATAGATTTGAAGGTTTGTGTTTTTCAAATTATTCATGTTTTTGTCAAGATGGAGGCTTAATTGCCTAAGTAGGTTTGAGAAGGAAGTATGTTGTAGAAGATGAACAAGTTGTTTTGAATTGGTGTCCTTAAAGGTGCATATGAGAGTGCTCTAAATATGAATTTTTAGGTCTTGAATATGTACATAAATAAAGAATCATATCTAGTGCACTTGTGGAGGTGTCTAGAAAAAATGACCATATGTGTTTGTTCATATTTGTGCCTAGTTTCTATGCACTAAATTTTAAATCATATGACAAAGCATGTCAAAATATGTACATGTGCAATGTTGGGCTCCCAGGTAGTTTGACTATGTTTTCTCATACTTAGCCAATTTTTCAATGTGGAAAGAAGAGTTGAGTGAGCATTTTGATGGTGTTATATATTGCACATGTGAAGGTGTTAAGAGAAACTAATCATATGGGTTTATTTAGTTTTGAGTGTAGATGATTTGTGCTAAATTTGAGACTATGAACTAAAGTGTGGCAAAATTTATGTATGATTAAATTTAGTCTCTCAAATAAGTTCTAAGCATATTTAGCTCTATGATAGAAGATTTTGAGAAGGCATCTTAATGGTGATATATCTCTCACATGCAAAGGTTCATGGAGCAATTTTTTATATAGATAGATTATCCTATGTAAGGAGATCATATGGTCCAAATTTGAGATCATGCATATAAGCATATAAAATGTTATTAAGGTTTAAAATTGCTACTCAGGTAGATAAGTAAGGTTCATAGACTTAGTCATTTCTACACAAGTTAAAGTTCAAGTAAGATTGATGGTGTGTGTTATTCTAAGAAGTTAAGAAGTAGTGGGATGAGAACATGTGCATGATGTTTAATGACTAAAAAAAGTGATAGGATAAATATATAATGGTGAGTAGGTGTTCATACATATTGATAAAATGGTGTGAGTTGCATGATAAAGACTTCACTAATCCACAAATATCAATAGAGCGTGTTGAGTCAAAGTTTCCAGATTACAAGAGATGAGGTCAAAGTGACAGATGATTAACGTTTGGCTTTTGTAGACTATGAGTTAAACATAAGAAAATATCAATAGTGCATAATTTATCTAAATATGAAAGGACACAATATGAAAGCATAGTGTTCAAAGTTTAACTCTGACCATTTGCATTTGAATATTTGAATTTTACAAAGGAAAAAGACCACTATTTGTTTTTTGTGCCATAACTTTCAATCCAGGTAGAATTTGATCATGCAATAAAAATATAAGTGGTAGAGGAATCAATAGCACTTATATAATATGGATTTGAAAATATATAAGTGTGTAAAGATACAGATATTGAAATCTAAAGTTGATTTATTTTTTTATAGATTCTGCAAGTAACCCAAGAAGGGTATTAGAGCTTGTTTTGATGTTGTTTTAATGTCTCATAATGACTTATCCTTTTGGGAGTGTTTTAGACTCCATGGGGATGATCTATGTGGTTTTTATATGTGTGATCAATTGTTATCTTCTATGAAAAATTTTAAGAAGTTTAATGTGTGTTTGTTCATAGTAATCCTATGCATCAAGTCAATGGTTGAGTTGTTTGAGCATACACAAAGGTGAGCATGAGTGACTGTGATCATTCGAGGATGTCCTAAGGGACATAAGGAGTGGACCTATGGTTTTTTATGTGGTCCTATGTTTATTTATTTTCTCGATAGTGTGTTAAATGGGTGAATAGTATCCATGAGACCTATAAGAGCTACAATGGCTTATTAAAAGGTGTAGTTACTTAAGGGTGACCCATATATGCTATGGCCAACCTATGATGTTTGTATCAAGATTTTTCTTGATTATATATATGCCTTAAGGTATAAGGCATGCCTAATGGATGAAAAAGGTGTTGGTTATCATGTATGATCTATAAATAGTGAGATTAAAGATGGTGATTTCTATATTTGTCAGCAAAAGACTTGGGAGAGATTTGAGAGAGACATGTATGTGAGAGAGTTAGAGAGAGAAGGAAAGCAGAGGAGAGTGACAGTACCTATATGTTGGGTTGATGAGAAAATAAGATTAGTAATTGTGTGTAAGATATATAAGTCATGTTTCTAATGATAGTATAGTGTTCTTGTCATTTGAAGTTATGAGAAGAGATCGAAGTGTGCATATGAGAATTTTTTGAGTGAAGGAGAGAGGTTGTAGCATGCCTATGTGAGAGGCCTATATGAGTAAGAGAGAGAATTTATATAGTTGTCAAATAATCAGAGGTCCATTAATAGGTTTTGAAGACATCAGTTCTAAGGTGGAAGTGTTATTTTCAAGGAGGGTCTGAAGGACTTGATCTTCCTTAGGGGTAGTTGCTCCTTATAAAATAGGTTTCACTAAATAATTTTGGTCAAAAGGACTTGATTGAGGTTATAGGTTAGAAAGACTTGATTGAATAGGTGGTCAGAAGGACTTGATCATCTTCAGGGTAGGTGCTTATTTTGGAATAGATATTTCACTAAAGGCATTAAGTCAGAAGGACCGTAACAAGGATCCTGATAAGGAATTGATCAATCTCTTGTTTTTTTATCATCTTATAGGACACTAGTCCATGTTTTTGCAGGCTTTAGAGTGGGTTTTATTCCCCAAGATTTTTCCCCACATAGATCTTGTGTTATGTATGTGATCTTATTTTATGTTCATTGTTCACTACTATGAATGATTTATATGCTTCATGAATGATTTTATTTAATGCTTAAGTATTTACAAGGGTTTGTAAATTAAATAAGATTTTTATCCACCACTAATTCACCTCCTCTCTTAGTGGATTATACCTCTAACATCTATTTCCTTATTCATATGCGTGAACCTCCACAACTTTTCTTTACATCTATGCAATTGGTATACATCAAAAATCAAGTTGAAGTTAGTTGATACTTTCTTGCTCTCCTCTCTACTAGCCAACACACTTAATCAATCATACGTTTCAATAAAGAGAGTCCAAAAACATTCCAAATATTTGAACAATGGATTAGATATAATATAGTTTGATGCATTCTTAAAAAGGGGAAATTTTGACTTGACCTCAAAATGGGTACAATCACCATCACCATCCATTAAGTTTAGTTCCACTAATGTGTACCCTATTTTGTTAAGACTATACTATTTTAATATACATTAACATCCACGATACCATACTATGGGTGGTTATGTGTTTGTATTCTTTAGCATGTTTCCATTATGTTATTCACACACAAAAACCTCCAAAATTGTTATCTATATTTACATAGTTAGTATAGGCTGAACATTGAGCCATCATTAGTTGATAGTTTATTAGTCTCCTCTCAACCAATGAGCACATATAATTAATCATGCATTTCAATAAGAAGACATCAAAGACATTCAAATTATTCATGTATCATAGTAGCTATGAAATAATTTGGGATTTATCTTTAATAATGGGATAATTTTATTTGACCCAGAAATGGGTAAATTTTCCATAGCCTTCTATTTCAATCAATTTCACTAAATTACATACCATTCAACTCAAGCTATATTAATATAACATACATTAACATAATCAATACCCTACTATGGTTGGTTTCTTATATGTAGTATTCAATGTGATTTCATTGCATTATTCATATGTGTAAACCTCCATAATTATTCTCTACATCTATGAAGTTGGTAAATTTCAAACATCGAGTCAACACTAGTTTATACTTTCATGCTCTCCTCTCTACCAACCAACAAACTTATTCCATTGTATATTATAGTAAAGAAAGTCTATAAACATTCCACATATTTATACAATGGAGTAAGTACAAAATAATTTGATGTATTCTTAAAATGGGGAAAAATTGAATTGACTTTAAAATGGGTACAACCATCATTACCTTCTATTTAGTTCAATTCCACTAATGTTATAGATTATACTATTCAAACTATATTTTTGTAACATAAATTAACAACCTTGATACCCTACTATGATTGGTTTCATGTCTATATTATTTATCATGTTTCTATTTCATTATTCAATCATTTAAACCTCTACAATTGTTATCTACATCTACACAGATGGTATATGTTGAACATCGAGCCAACATTGGTCACTAGTTTTTCTTCTCTAATTTACTAGCTAACACAAATAATCAATCATGCATTTTAGTAAGGAGATAACACAAGAATTCAAATTATTCATGCAATGTATTAGATACAAAATAATTATTTATTTATGTTAAATAAGGGGATAATCCAATTTGGCCTCAAAATGGGTAAAATTGCCATAGCCTTCTATTTTGTTCAATGCCACTAATTTATAGAGTATTGTACTCATAATATAATACCATAACATACATTCACATCTTTAATAACCTAATATGTGTGGTTTATTGTATGTAGTCTTGAGCATGCCTCCATTACGTTCTTCATACACGTATACCTCCATAATTGTTATCTATATCTATGATATTGGTATAAGTCAAAGATTGAGCTGACAGTAGTCAATAATTTCCTAATCTCTTCTACATCCAACACACTTAATAAAATATAAATTTTAGTTAAGAGAGTCCATAAAAATTCCACATATTAACATAATGGAGAAACTATAAAATAATCTAATATATTTTTAAAAGGGGGAAAATCTGACTTGAAGTCAAAATGGGTACAATTGCCATCACCTTCTATTTAGTTCAGTTCCACTAATGTGAAGACTATTTTATTTGGAATATAATTTTATAACATGAATCAACATCATTTATACCCTAATATGGGTGGCTACATGCCTATATTATTTAGCATGTTACCTTTTTTTTATTTAGTCATGTAGACTTCCACAGCTGTTATCTACATCTATGCAGTTGGTATGTACAGAACATTAAACTAATGTTGGTCAATAGTTTACTGGTCTCCTCTCTACTAGCAAAAACACATAATGAATCATTCATTTCAATAAGGAGAGATCATAAACATTCAAATTCTTCACTCAGCATAGTAATTATAAAAGAATTGGGGATTTATGTTAAATAAGGTGATAATTTGATTTAACCTCGAAATGGGTATAATTGCCATAGTATTATATTATGTTCATTTCCCGTAATCTACAAACCATTATATTTAGATTATAATATTATATTATTCATCAAAATACTTAATACCCTAATAAAATTATCTACATTAATGTATTTGATATATGTCAAACATCGAGTTGACACTAGTTAATAGTTTCTTATTCTCATCTCTACAAGGAAACATAATTTATCATTGAATTAATGCTTACATTGTGATTATGTGGTGATGACATAATTTTGTGACTTTTTGTTTATAATATCACAAGATACATTAAAATTATATACCAATGACTTCATGTTACAATGATAATATCATTTTCTATATGTTAAACATATCTCAGCGTCTGAAATTGTAGTGTATAATATTGAGTATATTTTCCTAATAAATGTTACGAAATGGTTAAATGAAATATCATACTTATGTGTAGGAATTATGACCATGATCAATATGAATACATTTATAAATATATATGGAGTTGTGTTTAGCGACTTTTAATTTTAATATTCAATAGATTTTTATATTACAATAAATAAACTAACACTAATTAAAAAGAAAAAAAATTAAAAAATATAGAATTATAGTACATGAGAAATTAGGAAATAAAATTCTCTTATCTTGTGTATGTTGTCATAAATTTCCCCTTGCTTCATTTTACCTACTTCACATATTACAACTCATACTGCCTTGTTATAAGTTAAGTATTCTTGACAAAAAAGGATAAGCGGAAAAAGAAAAGGAACTTGGATCTTTAAAAATGTGAAGATGAGAAGTCTCTCTCCTGGGAATAAAATATGAATCTTCATTTTAAGAAGTCATGATAGAGTCCATTTGATTACAACTATCTAAAGTAGGAAAATATTCATAATGTCAAGTAATATGACTTGTGGGTTACTTGGGTTTATGATGATAGGGTTGACAACTTCGTGAAAAGACAATCATGAAGGGATTTGTTCCCTACATAATTTCATGTTTCACACCATAAGAGTAAATCACTTTTTATTTAAATTCATAGTATAGTCAACACAACCCTTGAATATGTAATGTAAGTGACCTCTTATTTTTTATACATGGTGGGTTTCAATGGAGGTGATCATATGTTACATTGGTAATTGATTTTATTATGGGTTCTTAAATTTCCATGACCCTTTTTATGTATGAAAAATCCATATAGACACTAGTGTTCATATGGACCAAAAGATTAATAGGAAATTGATTCCTTAAAAAAGGATAATTATGTATTACCCAAGGCAATAAAGAGCAACCAATCTAAATGAAGACATATAAGGTGTGTTTTTAGTGTTATTTTATCACATGTCCTATGGTCACTAGTCTCAATCATGTGTTGATAAAATAAAATTAGGTAGAACACACAGATAGAGATTTCAAACATTTTGATGACCAACAACATGAATAGTTCAAATGCAATAAATCATTTTATGCTTCTTACATTAGCCTAAAATAGAAGAAATGGATTCATAGGATATTATTATTGGGAATGTCTATTGATGTTATCATCTCAAACATTGTGAGATGGTGCATGATAAACTTGTATTTTTTAATAGTGAAACATAGGATGGTGATTTATTAAGCAAGGATGACATATACAATAGATAATGTTGGATCAAAGAGGTAAAATATGTCTATAGTCTTGGCTATGTAGAAATCATTTGGGAGTGGGTGCTAGGAAATATTTATAAGTAGTTTGTATACCAGGTATATAACATGGGATATATTTATGGTGATGGGGAAATATCCTTTATACTAGGTATCCAACTCCCACAATAGTTGGAATGGTTTTTAAGATTTGGGAAACACAACATCTTGGAGATAGATTAAACATTTGGCATGAATGTAATAAATATGTGTTCCAAATATTTCTAATATAAGTTGACTCTGTAGATAATTTATAGGATATGAGCTAATTTAGATTATCTTATTTTGTATAGTTCTAGTTGTACATGTTGATGGTTTTTATTCTAAACATGAAGGTGTTCCCATTGCATGGTTCATTATGTCACAGTTGTGTATCGTCAACATCATCTAGTGGATGTGATTACTTATATAGAGAGTGCATATGAAGAACATTGAATGGAAAATTAGTTCCTTCATGGTAAATGATTTTAGTGTAGAGACAAAACCTATGAGGTGCATCCTAATTTTATGTTCATGCATAATGATGTTAGGATTTTTATAATAACATACAACAATACCACCATATACATTGAATTATTACAAACTTATTAGGTTATGCAAGGAAAATTTCAATTGTGATGTCTTTTTATGTAGTTGGTATGTTTATCATGTGTGGTTGAAGAATTTGATAGCAAATGTGAGAGATGATCAGGTGAGATTCAAAATGTTCCATGAATTAAGGTTTATAATTCATGGTTGTACCAACAAGGACATGGATAATAGGGGGTCAATAAATTTTGTAGATAGGTATCAATCCACTCAAAGCAACTTTGTCAAATATTAGAATCAATGTTGGATTAATAATGTTGTAATTTGGTCAAGAGGTTGTTGCACACTTACACATGTTAGGAAAGAAATAAATGTCATCACATAATCATACCATTTTCATTTGTAAAGTCATTTCTTGATCACAATACAAACTTATACACATTAGAGGGTGGATTAGCTCATCCACCAACTTACCAAAATTATTTTCATATATTACCAATGGCTATAGGTTTGTAAAGATAGTGGATTCCACATGAACTTAAAAGTACAGAGACTTGAAAATATTTCATGGGTGAGGGATTTATAAATCCCAAACTATGATGTCACCTTCGATAACAATGACCTTTATACAACATGGTTCTATAGTATGAAACATGAGTAAATTCATTATCACATCTATACTTCCAGATCATTCATGTCCATGTGTATTTGTCCATTTTCAATATAAGGGTTCACCTGTAAACATGTCATAAAATTGGAACATATGCAAAAGAAGAGAGGATACATAGTTGTTGTTGCCACTTAGGATGATTTTATGGAGTGCATAAAAAAAACAAAAAATATTACAATGTAAGTTGACCTCCAAATTGTAATTTTATTTTGATAATTTTTAAATGAATGTCAATAATGTAAAACATATTCGTTGCATAGGACATACACATAAGGATTGTAATTAAGAATGAGGTAGAAGAGGGTGAGTATTTATAAATATTGAACACTAAAATAGAAGGTATATTGAGTGTGGATATTTTAGTCTCAAATCTGTTAGTTTAAGATGTGATGGTAAATTGAGTAAATGACATTGAAAACCAATCAAAAAACCATTAAAATGTAGGACACATATCTACTTATACTCATGTTTTTGTATTTTATCAATAGTTATAACATGATACATTTCATTTTATGAGTAAAACCTACCCAGTGATGATGTTGATGGAATCAAATTACTCATATGTGAAGGATGAGATATTTTTGATAGATGTGTCATAACAGATCAAACCGTTCAAACATTGACATTCTTAAAATCACTATGGAAGATCTTTACAACAAGATTTAGAGTAGGGTGTTATCAAGAACACGACCAATGGGCCATCCATTACAACAAGCGCATGATGGGAATAGAACATCAATTCATAGAGGCTGAGACTTCATATAAAATATGAATAGAAGAAGATGAGATACCATGTCATAAGAGAATTTCCTTTTTCCTCTCCCTCATAGTAATTGTAGATAAGAAGTATAGAATATGAATTCAAAAGGGAAGTTAAGCAAGATAGGTATAGAAATAATGTTGAGGATGTAACTCATATGTTTCCATTTGTATTTTTGATTGGTAATATGAATGGTGCATAAAAATGTACATTGAATATAGGCTACTCTCATTATGTGATGTCTTTTAATTGTATCTACATGTGCTTGCACCTTCCTATTTTGTGATGGGATTTTACTCTTGCCCTAAAAAAAACCAAAGTGATTTTTCATTATAGGTTTGAGTTGTCTTTGGCATTTTTTGGTGGCTCCCATAATGCTCTTCATATGAATTTGAGTTTGTCATAATTATCAATTATCACCTTGATTATGATTTTTTTTTCACTGTTATCTACATTTATTGTATGTATATAATATTTTATGCATTGTGTCAACTAAATTTTATCATACCTTTGTGATATTGAATAATACATTAATGTAAAAATAAAAGGTTCATCTTGTGTGTCTTATGTATTGCATATATTTTAATAAGTTTTATTGAGTATTATTTATCATTTATTATTCCTTTCTTATGAATTGGTGACACTAAATTATTATACATACTGTGTGCATTGGAATTATTGATCATTCTTATTGGGTGTGTGTTATACTAATTTTTTAGTGAAATAAATATTTTCATGTTAATTTTGGTGTGAATATATACCTAATATTGAAGATGTAGTGATATCAATGTCTACCTTAATTAGCTGACATTTTATGATATTTAGACCCATACTACATACATTGATTTCTTAATGCTTATTTTCAATTTGACTTAGATCATTTGATCAGTCTAATTATCTTCTTAGTGGCCATTACTATGTAATAATATTTTCAAGGTTCGTTTAAGGTTTGGTTCAACCTCTTACTCTATAGGTATACAATCACTATTGTCAAATAGGTCTACCAAATCACCTTTTACTAGGTTTATCTTTATCATATCTTGTCTCTAGTATTATCCTCTTAGTATTGGTCTTATAAGATAAATGATATTCTTCAAAATTTCATAGACTCCACTTATTCTTGTACTTAGGGTTTTAAATTAATGGGAAATAGATTCAAGTATAGGTAAGGTTAATTATAAGAAGCCCTACTAGATAACCTATTGGAAATATTTGGTGAATCTAGAAAAATTTGAATTTTAGATGTGGTAAATCCTCTATGGGTGATGTTAAATCTATGATGATTCTGAAGGACAAAAAATAAGAGGTTTTGGGTTATTTATATACAACCATTCAGATACACCAAAAGATAGATGTTGAATGGAACCACCAAAAGACTACACTAAACATGGATGAACCAAACGACCCCATAGAATGGTTACACTAAATAGAGCCAACAAATAACTGTGCTAGATGACAACATCAAATGACTATGTAGAATGATTTGCACTGATTGATAAGAACTAGATATTTTTGATGAGTGATAGGTTGGGAAGAATGTCAAATTACATGTGTGGCCATGTTGTAAGGTGATTAGTGTGTCTGGTTCGGTATTTGATTGCCTAGTCACCTTCCTAGTCCTATAAATACACCCTCTACCCTCATTTCAAATATTTTGCATAATATATTTTACATCCCCCTTTGGCCCCACCCATCATAATTCTCCATCATAAGAAAATAAACTTTGAATAACTTATTATGCTTATATATTTTGAGGATTATACAACAATGAAATACATAGAATGATTGGATTTCAAAATGTAGCTTTGGTGGCCTACTGTAAATTTGCCTAGATATATCTTAGAGAAAGAGGAAGTTCATGTTGTTCAAGGAGCAATTTATAAATATTAAGATAAATCAAATTTATAATTGGTTTATAAGGGGAAATCAGATTCCATGTGTTAGGAGTTAGCAAAAATGATGGTGCTTCTTCTATAAGTATTGCCATTATTTTAGACAAACTGATAAGAAATACATTAACTCAAGAATTGGTCAAGCTAACTATAGTAACCAATGTTATGGATCCATTGGATAACACTATAATTCATCCGAAAACATATAAACTAGCCAAAACATTGGTCAAAAATGTCTATTTTGAAGATGTGGGGCATTATTTATATGATAAGAATAATGAATAGCGAAAGATAGTAATTAAAACATGTCAAAAGTCATCAACATTTTCTAATGGTCCTTAATATTGATGAATATATTACAATGATGGAACAAAAACAACTCAATAAAAACATGAAACCCTTGAAAACATAAATATTTAATTGTTGCATGGAATTTAGGATTATCAACCACCATATAGAGATCCAAACCAAGATGAGGAATTTAGAGAGAACTCTCAATGCATGGCAATATTCAGTTAATGGATATTTGCATTGATGCATTAATCATCACAAATGATCTTGTAAGATAATTTCCTATAGGAAATTGATCTCATCCTCACAAATTCAATACCAAACTCACTAGTGTTATAGTGAGCCCCATGTCAACAAATCCATTGCAAAATATATTTGTAATACACATATTGCAATTGAAGGTTTAATATGTTACAAGTTCAGGGAATGTAAGATACCTTATGCTAAACTTTTAGTGTTTGATTCATTTCAACACTTTATAGTGAGAATTGAGGATTTTGGTATCTTTCATTCCCTAAACTTGTAGCATATTGAACCTTTAATTACAATCAATGCATCACAGATAAGTCTACAATGGATTTATTGAATTGAGGCTTACCATAACACTAGTGCATTTGGCATTGAATTTATGAGGATGAGATTGATTTATTGTATAAAATTCTCTCCCAAGATCATTTTTGATGATTGACACATCAATGTGAAAATCCATTGACTGAATATTTCCACATACTAAGAGTTCTCTTTGAATTCCTCATCTTGGTTTGGCTCTCTATATGGTGGTTGCTAATCCTAAATTACATGCAATAATTCAATCTTTATGTCATCAAGGATTTCATGGTTTTTATTGACTGATAATTTTTCCATATTTTTAGTATATTCATCAATATGAAGGACCTTTAGCAAATGTGGATGACTTTTGACATGTTCAATTTCCATCTCTTGTTGTTCGTTATCCCTATCATCTAAATCACACTTGACATCTTCATAATATGAATTATCAACCATTTTTTCCTAGATTATATGATTCTAGATGAATTATAGTCTTATACAATGGATCCATGACATGGTTACTAGAGGTAACTTCATTACTTCTTGATTTAATATTTTTCTTATCATCTTGTCTAAAACAATTACAATACTTGTAGAAGAAGCACCATCATTTTTTATAACTCCTCACACATGGAATCTGAATTCCCATTATAAAACCTTTATAAATTTGAATTCTAATCATATTAAAAAATATCTCCTTTAACAACATGTGAAATTCTTATTTATATAGGATAGCCACACATGTAAATGTAAATGTGCACATGCAATGTTTTCTTTGTTATCTCGAATACCATTGAAAGTCACTTTGATATCCTTCAACAGGTGAGGTACATTTAATGGTTTTCTATATTTCAATGTTTTAACCTGGGTTTCCTTATTATTTTTCACCTTGGTAGGGTTTGGGAATTCAGTCTTTGATTCTTTGTTTTCCTTTTTTCAGCCCATGCCCTTAACTCTTTTGAATGTTCTTTGAAATATCCCTTTCTAGATTGGAAAAAGAAAATTATAGTTCAAGAACCTTTCAATAATAAATTTCAAGTATGCTCAGATTGGTAAAGTATATCAAGGTATGATATGAAAATCACACTACTCAGAAATTTATATCAGGTTTATACATTATCAGAAAGACACCAACTTAGAGCAGGTTATTATTCCTATCACCTATCTAGTGCTACAGTGATATTTATTGAGCATCATTTGTAATAGAGATTGAATAAACAATGCCTAGATTTGCTTCAACAGTGAATAATAAAAAAATATAGTACTCAAAATTACTACAAAAAATACAATGAAGCCCAAGAAACCAAGAACCTAGAAGTATGCGCAGGTCTGGGTTGTCAACAGCAGTTTGATGAGTGCTAATAACTCTTGGGAATGGTCATGATCAAGTATTCTTCCAAAATCAGTGATAATTTATCCTCAGCATTTACTTTATTTTATTAATTCATCCACTGCCAAGAAAATAATATTTGACCTGTAAATAGCAGAAAGTCTAAAATATGTACAATAGCATATGAACCACTTGAAACCTCCAACAAGGCCATGTCCAGTAGAGATGAAGCTCCCACAGTGCCAAAAAACACTTAGAAATGCATCATGTCTAGGTGAGGAGTAGACAACACAAGTATGAGACTCACGTCTCTCTCACAGGGCTCATGTTTTGTCTTTTATTAAACCTGGTGGCTCCTAATACCTAATATATATATCTCCAAATATGTGACGACTCAGACTTGTCCTTGCCCCTGTATTTTGTCCTTTCCATCCCTCGTCTTATTTGTAGGATCCCTACCATCTGAACGACATGTCAGACCTACTCAATGACGTTGCCATATTCTGAGACAATACTTTGGAGATGAATTTGGCAAAAACATGGAGTGGATCATTTTAAAGGAATGAAATCTTTAATGCTTGCCCGCAATTATGTTGAATGATTGACACACAAAACTCTCTCTTAACATGAGACAACCTGAAGTTCAAACTCACTATTGTAACTCTCATGAGTCAGTAGAAGATCAATATTCAAGACTGATTTTAGTCTTCAAATAGTCAATTTTCCCAATTGTTAATAATATTTATTCCCAAGAGTATGATGTAGTGATAATATATATTAAAGATCTAACCCCTTATGATAGAATAGAAATATGAAGACTTTCCCAATAGAACCTCAAACTGTAAACTCTTATATCTTCTAAAAATTAATATAAACCCTAACTTATGCAGATAGCTAAATTATCAAAAATATCAAATTATTCAACGCACCTGATTTATCGAATAATCCCAATGTGAATTCCGTCACGAATCCACTCCCGAAAAGAGCTAGGTTTTTGTCCAACCCTTTTCCAATCTGCTGAAGGTTTTCATCCTTAGAGATTTAGCTGAATCAAAGTTCAAGCTTTACAATAATGCATTGGAAATATTACTCAACAATAATTCCCCCAAATTCTTTGCCCTCAACTTCTTTTAAAGGCTCTAAGGAATCTTCTAGAAGAAGCCAACTTGAAACTAACTTCAACTTCTAGAAGAACCTTATTTAATATTTTATTATTTCCATTTTAATTTAATTAAAATAATTAATTAATGTCATCCTTTTGGAAATAATATTAATTTTTGGACAACTAAAATTAATTAAATTAATTAAATCACTTATCATAATTGCTGGGACATTACAGTCCTCCCTTCCTAGAGATTGCTTGTCCTCAAACAATTCACATCTGATACCCAACACCAGCTTCCAAGATCCCATATCATTCTCAAAAAATTTCAAACTCTACTATCTGAAACACTATGTTGCAATATATCTGTGAATAAATTCTCCTTATCTCTCCTAGATAGTAGTGCGATAATTCTCAATATGTAATTAACAAACTCACCATCACATACCTTAGTCTTTGCAGAAGACCGCTGTGCTACTCTGATTATCATGCTCTCCAAATTCCCATAAGGATGATGACTCATAATTGGGAGTGAAAATGTCATGCAAAATATCGAATCATTTACCTCATCATTCATAAAATGAGCCTCCATCCTCTTTGTTGTCGCAACAATTGGAGCACCATCTGCTATAGCTCTTAATACAATCTTCTTCTCATCTGATGTGAAACCATGCTCAAAACCTCTATCTGGAGGTACTCCTAAAGGTATGTCACAAAATACTCTCTTGTGATATTCCATCATTGACTGAATATCAACATGAAATACCCAGTTATCCTGAGGTGTGGGTGTTTTGGACTTAACCAAACAATGTGTAGCCCAAATCACATCATTATGTCTAATAATAGTCTCCATCCTGTGAGATGACACCTCCTTAGGCCCACCATCTAACGCTGCCCTCAGGATAGTGTTCTTTCCCCCAGAAAGGAACTATAACTGCATATGGTGGTGATCAATAATGTAACGCCCAATACCCTGTAACCACTGCATGCCCAAGATCACATCATAATCCTCTAAGGGAAGCACATAAAAATCATCGGTCAGAGTATAATTCTCCATCTGAATACTAAGCTATGAAATCCATTTGGTACAACCCAAAACTGCACCATCTGCCACCTTTACTCCAAAACCACCAAACTCCATATACTATAATCCATGCGTCTCCACTAACTTCTGGTTAATAAAGTTATGTGTAGCACCTGTGTCTACCAAGCTCACTACCTGCTTACCCTTAAGTGTACCTTTCAATTGAAAGGCATGAAAGTTAGGATAACTAGAGAGGGTAGCCATAGTTACTTTCACTGATGCCATGGGCTTAGGGGTATCTAACTCCAACTATGTTTGTACCTGCTCAACATCCTCCATGCTATCTTCAATATCAATGTCGGGTACCTCCTCATCCCCTAACTCAGACGTCACCTCAATCAAATGAACCTTTCCTTTACCCATAAAAGCATAACTTTTTCCTTCTCAATTCATTCCTCATCTCTTGATTCATCCAAGGGGTTCTAGAAGATGACCCTTCTTTATTTTGTGGCATGTTGGCCTTCTGTGTAGGCTGAGAGTCCCTGAATGGTTTCTTATCTGTCTGATAAGAAGTGGGAATAGTATCTAGTCTCAATGTCACATCAATGGCCTCTTTAAGAGTGGCTGGTTGGAAAGCACGTACCAGACCCTTAAGTCTATCCTGTAATCCCTCAATGAATAACATCACACTCTGCCTCTGGGGTATATTAGGTACCATATCCACAATACGCTAGAACTCATTAATATAAGCTTCTATGTGACCAGTCTGTCTAAGATGGGCCAACTCTCTATAATAGAGCTTTGTGTCCTTATGATCACACTCAGGCATGGGCCACAATGATAGATATATGTCCAGCTTGTGCACCCAAGCTTGTGCACTCATATCACCTAAGCCATCATATGTAGCCAATGTGATCTTCCCAATAGCTCTATTGAGGTCAAAGTTTTGCTGTTGGGGTGGTCTATAACCACGATCTCCCTTGAATCTAGTTGTATCTATACGCTACGCACAATACTGAGGAAGAGGGAAAACATCCCTAACCTTTGGGGGTAAACTCTCCACTCAGTTTTGGTTGCCAAAATGGACTCTTAGAACCCAACCTATGGTGGCTCCCCTTGTGCTTGATGTTTACTTGGTACAAACTGAGGAAACATTGGTCTATTCGTAGTAGGTGTATGATGGTGATTCCACCTAGAGGAATGAAGGGAGATCCCAACTGAAGAATGGGACTGATGGCTATGCTGATTGGATTGATGGCTATGATGACTACCTACCACTAAAATTGATCTACTCTGCCTACCTCTGTGTCTATCCACCTCCAAACATTCCAAGACATCTTGTAATCTATCTAAAGCTTGAGTGATCCTAGGCTAAGTAGTGATGAGAGTCCTCACCATCTCTCACTCTTCCTCATCCTGATTTCTTCAAGCATCCCCCTGTTCTTCTACCATAATAGGTTCCTATTATATTCTAAACTCACGCTCATACTGAGCTCTTCTGCATGTATAATACCTATGGGTTATATCAATTCTTCTCAGATGCATAGAAATAAAATATATTCACCCCTACAGGTTGGCAAGAAGCATGGCTCTGATACCACTAAAATATCCCTTTCTAGATTGGAAAAAAAATTATAGTTCAAGAACCTTTCAATAATAAATTGCAAGTATGCTTATATTGGTAAAGTATATCAGGGTTTGATATGAAAATCACACTACTTAGATATTTATATTAGGTTTATACATTATTATAAAGACACCAACTCAGAGCAGGTTATTATTCCTATCACCTATCTTGTGCTATAGTGATATTTACTGAGCGTCATTTGTAATAAAGATTGAGTAAACAATGCCCAAATTTGCTTCAATAGTGAATAATTAGAAATTATAGTACTCAAAATTACTATAAAAAATACAATGAAGCCCAAGAAACCAAGAACCTGGAAGTATGTGAAAGTCTAGGTTGTCAACAGTAGTTTACTGAGTGATCAGAACTCTTAGGAATGCTCACAATCAAGTCTTCTTCCAAACTCAACAATACTTTATCCTCAGTGTTTACTTTATCTTATTGATTCATCCGCTGCCAAGACAATAATATTTGACTTGTAGATAGCAGAAAGTCTAAAATATGTATAGCAACATATGAAGCACCTGAAACCTCCAACAAGGCCATGTCTAGCAAAGATGAAGCTCCCACAGTGCCACAAAACACTCAAAAATTCATCACATCCAGGTGAGGAATAGACTGCACAAGTATGAGACTCACGTCTCTCTCATAGGGCCCATGTTTCATATTTTATTAAACATGGCAGCTCGTAATATCCGATATATATATCTCCAAATATGTGACGACTCAGACTTGTCCCTGCCCCTATATTTTGTCCTTTCCAGCCCCCGTCTTATTTGCAGGATCCCTACTATCTGAACGACGTGTCAGACTTACTCAATGACGTTGCCATATTCTGAGACAATTCTTTGGAGATGAATTTGGTAGAAACATGGAGAAGATCTCTTTAAAGGAATGAAATCTTGCATGCTTGCTTGCAATTATGTTGAATGATTGACACACAAAACTCTCTCTTAACATGAGACAACTTGAAGTTCAAACTCACTATCGTAGCTCTCATGAGTCGATAGAAGATCAATATTCAAGACTGATTTCAGTCTTCAAATAGCCAGTTTTCCCAACTGTTAATAATATTGATTCCCAAGTGTATGATGCAGTGATAATATATATTAAAGATCTAACCCCTTATGATAGAATAGAAATCTGAAGTCTCTCCCAATAGAACCTCAAACTGTAAACTCTTATATCTTCTGAAAATTAATATAAACCCTGATTTATGTAGATAGCTAAATTATCAAAAATATCAAATTATTCAAGGCACCTCATTTATCAAATAAGCCCAATGTGAATTTTGTCATGAATCCACTCTCGAAAAGAGCTAGGTTTTCGTCCAACCCTTTTCTAATCTGCTGAAGGTTTTCATCCTCAAAGATTTAGCTGAATCAAAGTTCAAGCTTTACAATAATGCATCAAAAATATTACTCAACAATAATTCCCCCAAATGATTTGCCCTCAACTTGTTTTAAAGGCTCCAAGGAATCTTCTAGAAGAAGCCAACTTACAACTAACTCCAACTTCTAGAAGAAACTTATTTAATATTTTATTATCTCCATTTTAATTAAATTAAAATAATTAATTAAAGTCATCCTTCTGAAATAATATTAATTTTTGGACAACTAAAATTAATTAAATTAATTAAATCACTTAACATAATTTTGGGGACATTACATTCTTGCACTTCCATTCGACATTGTCATTTAGTATGCCATTCAACAAAATCATGAGGTATTATAGTTTGTCACTATCATTTGGTTCCTTTGATCATCACTATTACTTTTGAGGTATTATATATTCAGGGGCTAACTTTTGGTGATATCATCCTCTAGTTGTATGGCCTTATTAGTTTAGGTTATGTTGGTTTCCTTGTTTAATATCAGGGGTCGTGGGTGGTTATATTGTGTGTGTGTGTGTGTGGAGAATTGAAGTGTAATATAGGATATTATTGTAAATTGTTAGTGAGCTAACCCCAAAAATAATTTATATTCATAATTTTTGGTGATCTGGACCCATTTGTTGACCCTAAAAAATCACCAAACACAAAATTAAAAAAATAGAATATTCATGAATTAACTAATATTCACCACTAAAATTTATAATGAGTATAGGGTTTATAACCTTTTCACCCCTTAGAAACCATTCACCTAGCCTATTTCAATCCCTTCTTACATCTCAGACACCTGACACATTCATCTAGAAATTTAGCTCCTCTTATTAGACTTTTAAACCCTTACTTTCACAAATACCTTTGAGTTTGTCATGACACAGTCCTCAAATATTATTATTAATATGACATTTAAGACTCAAGATCTCTTTTAAAAATTTGAAAAATATCACCATTTGATGTTGAGGGAGAGAGTTTGTAGTTCGAAATGTAATTTTATTGAATTAGGCTTGGTTTTCTTAGCATTATAATAAACACGATCCAAATCATTAATGTTGTCTCTAATCATGCTTATCATTCTACTAAATGTTATATAAATGCATTCCTTCACGTGGGTCATGTTGTTTATATTTTAGGGTCCTTTGTAAAATAGTGTAAACCTTGTAATGTTGAGAATGAAGATGATGACATTTATTCTTCAAAAATGATGCCTAAATATGATTGGTGTAATATATTTTATGTTTTGTCATTTACTACCATTGGAGGCAAGACTGATGTTGGAAATTATAAAGGATCCTTTATTGAATGACATGGTTATGTCAGTTTAAGGTGACTTTCATTTAAAGGGACTACAATGAATTGTATAGTTGTGGAATTTAAGAGTCTTATGAACAAGATGCCATTTATGATAATATTATATTATACGTCATATCAAAATTAGCTAGGTGTTGTCCTTATTCTTATGTACCTTGAATTTAAATTCTCCATTGATGTCAAAATCTTGTGATGTCTACAATTTTGGGCTTCTAAGTCTTGTTGAATTCACAAACCCAAAACCCATAGATGTTATTTTCAAATATGAGCATTTGTGTTACTTAGTGACAAAAGAGAGAATAAATTCCATAGGGTCATTATGATTTTGATCTTGATGAATGAAAATTAAATCAAGCCCTTTCTGGTTAGGATGTCCTTTCTTCCTTTATGCATAGTTACTAAAATTAGATTCTATGTGAATTAGTGAATTAACTTATAGAGTTGTTATACTATTTTTTATGATTCAATAATAGAAAAGAAATAAAGTCTACAAATAATTTTAAACATTTTTCATATTCCTTGTAGTTCAGCAAAAGCAAATTCATGTGAACATGCTATTTTTTAGATCTACATGTCCTATTTTGATAGTTATATTAAGATTAGTTAAATAAATGTCTATAGAGCTAATAATGAAATGTTTAAATAATGGATAATATCAATTCATGGGAAAGTAGACATTATGCATTAATTTTTTTATCTTGAAGATTATCTTAAGATTATTTTCAGAAACTTCCATAAAGTTGAGAATGCAATGTTTAAATAATGGATGATATCAATTCCTAGGAAAAGAGGGTAATACACTAAATTGTACATAGAGATACCTCTCTCTATTTATATTTGTCTTGCATAAAATATACCACAAAAAATTATATGAAAATATTCATTCATGTTATGAGTATAATTTACTAGTAAATACATATATTTAAGTTTCTGATCTGGGCAACAATTCAGGTGACAGGTTCACCCCAATTGATGACGGAACTTCTAAGAGCCATAACTTTTGCACCGTAGCTCCAATTGACTCACCGTTTGAACCATTAGAAAGATAACATTGAGGAAAATTTGGTTAGATATCATTAATCTTCAATTTATGTATTTTTACCCATAAATATGGAGGAATGATCTAGGTAACAATTTAGGCAACAATTCAGGTGATGGGTCCACCCCAATTGATGATGAAACTTTTGGGAGCCATAACTTTACCACCGTAGCTGCAATTGACTCACCGTTTGAACCGTTAGAAATATAATAATGAGGAAAAAGTGGTGAGATGGCATTGATCTCAACTTGATGTATTTGACCCCTAAAAACCCAATGTAAGTGCCCCAAATTTCAATTTTAGTAGTGCAGTCTAAAAATAGTAAGTTTTTAAAAATAGTAATTCCTCAAATTTTGTATTGTTGTAAAGGAAGTCAAACCAATTAATCTCCCTCAAGATTAGTGACGTTAAAAATCCTCCTCCCACCTTAAAAGCATGTATAAATTAAGATGTAACCTAAAATGGAAATTAGATATCTCTTCTCAGAGATAGGCACATGTTTGGGTCTGCAAATTTGATCAATCAAAAATCTCTTCTTAGAGAACATTATTTGAATTGTGTTGTTATTTTTTCTTGAATCATCTTTCAACCAAATATTTCATGTTTTGGATCAGTGGTATCAGATCAGTTTGTCTTTAGAGTGTATGATCTTGAGGACAAGGTCAAATTATAGGAAGCTTGGGTGGAAAATAGAACCAACAGACTATCCACCTATTCGCTCCAAATGACTTCAAATGGAAAACAACACTAAGACATCCAATACTTTCAAGGAAATGGTGAATGAATCCCTCCAATGGTAGTAAGTATAGATGATACAACAATTCACTCAAATTCTCCAACAAATCTAGATGGGAATTTATGGCTCCTCATCTACACCCCCACATCCTTTCAGTACCCCAACAACCTTCAAAGTTTTGGTGAATTTTGATATCCCTACATTTGAAAGAAAAATAAATGTTGATGTAGTTTAAAATTGGTTGGATCAATTTTCATCTTATTTTTTTGTAAATAAATTCATCGATAAAGAGAAGATCACCTTTGCTCTTTTGAAAGCATCATTGGCTGTCAAAAATTGGTGGGAAGTGTACAAAAAAGGATTTAGTGTAGATGATATTGGCCTTGAGGCAAAACCTACCTGGTATGATTTCATAGAAGATGTAAAGGAAGAATACTACCCCATTGGAGCATATGATGATCTATATATAGAGTGGCAACAACTTTGCCAAGGTAAGGAACAATCTGTTCAAGATTACAATGAGATTTTTCATTCTCTATCTGTGAGATTGGGCATCCAAAAAAGTGAGAAAAATAAGGTTATCAAATATCATGGTGGACTAAAATGGTACATACAAGGATAAATGGAACTCTTCAATTTGGAAACCATTGGTGAGGTGTACAAGTTCATAGTGAAGATTGAGCAGAAGCATGGAAGAATGAATATGAAGAGTCAGCCTTCAAAATGGAAAAGTGATAAAGAAGGTCAAACACAAGGCAAAAATTGGAAGAAAAAGGAAGGAAATACTAGGAAGTGGTGTGATTATCATAAATCTAGAACTAACTCCAAATAAGAATGTCAAGCCATCAAGTCCCTACTTTCTGAGTCACAATCCTCAACATTTATTGCTCTACCTCATAAATACCCTGTAGTTAAAGAGGTTGAATAATAAATTGTAGATGTTGAGCCTGAAGCCATTTTTGCTTCATCAGAGACCCATGAGGAGAGGCTAGATGACAAGGAAAGGTTGTTTCACTCTAAGTAATGGGTGAAAGGTAAGCATCTGCATTTCTTTCTTGATAGTGGAAGTCAAAAGAATTTAATCTCTGCTAATGTTGTGAAAAGCCTAAATATATCCATGAAGCCTCACCCAAAGCCATAAAGTATTAGATGGTTGAGTCCAAGGAGAAACCTCTGTGTCACCCACCAATGTCTTCTCTCATATGCAATAAAACCTTTCCAAGATGAGGTCTTATGTGATGTGGTCAATCTAGATGTTTGTGATATACTCTTTGGTTAGCCATTCATGTATGATCAACATATAATCTATGAATCAAGAACTCAAAGGATAAATCTCACTCTTGGAACATGGTGTTATAGGTTACCCAAGGTACCACCTTCTACATCTGTCTCTCTGATTAGTGCCAAGAAATTTATTCTCATGGTGGTTAAGCCACAAAAATCCAAAAGGGCTGATGTTGTATCCAAAACTACATAAACAACACAACAACATAAGAAAATAGATACCAAGCTGAGGAAGTTCATGGCCTTCCATCCACATATTGATGGTCAGATAGAAATGGTGAACAATCAGGCCCTACACAATTCCATAAATCATATTGCATTCAAAGTATGCATCAAGAATCAAATCAAAGTACAAATACCACACTTGATGAAAAATCTTGATGTAATGGGGACCATTGATTCTCAAAGAGGGAGGAATGATCTGGGCAACAATTTAGGTGATGGGTCCACCCCAATTGATGATGAAACTTTTGGGAGCCATAACTTTAACACCATAGCTTCAATTGACTCACTATTTAAACCATTAGAAAGCTAATAATGAGGAAAAAGTGGTGAGATGGCATTGATCTCCACTTGATGTATTCGACCCCTAAAAACCCAATGTAAGTGCCCCAAATTTCAATGTTAGTAGTGCAGTCTAAAAATAGTAAGTTTCTAAAAATAGTAATTCCTCAAATTCTGTATTGTTGTAAATTGTGGAAGTCAAACCACTTAATCTCCCTCAAGATTGGTGAAATACACATCCTCATCCTACCTTCAAAACATGTATAAATTAATATGTAACCTGAAATGGAATCAAACATCTCTTCTCAGAGATAGGCATATGTTTGGGTCTGCAAATTTGATCAATAAAACATCTCTTGTTAGAGATAGCATTATTTGAATTGTGTTGTTCTTGCTTCTTGAATTATATTTCAACCAAATATTTCAAGTTTTGGATCAGTGGTATCAGATCGATTTGTCTTTAGAGTGTATGATCTCAAGGATGAGGTCAGATTACAGGAAGCTTGGGTGGAAAATAAAATCAACAGACTATCCACCTATTTTCTTCAAATGACGTCAAATGGTAGACAACACTGAGACATTTGATCCTTTCAAGGAAATGGTGAATGAATCCCTCCAATAGCAACAATCATAGATGATACAAAAATTCACTCAAATTCTCCAACAATCTTGATGATAAATTTTGGCTCCTCATCTACACCCCCACATCCTTTTAGTTCCCCAACACCCTTCAAGGTTTAGGTGAATTTTGATATCCCTACATTTGAAGGCAAAATCAATGCTGATGTAGTATAAAATTGGTTGGATCAATTGTCATCTTATTTTTTTGTAAAAAAATACATCGATAAAGAGAAGATCACCCTTTCTCTTTTGAAAGCATCATTGCCTATCAAAAATTGGTGGGAAGTGTACAAAAAGAGATTCAGTGTAGATGATATTGGCCTTGAGGCAAAACATACCTAGGATGATTTCATAGAAGCTGTAAAGGAAGAATACTACCCCATTGGAGCATATGAAAATTTGTATATAGGGTGGCAACAAATTCACCAAGGTAAGGAACAATTTGTTCAAGATTACACTAAGATTTTTCATTCTCTATCTGTGAGATTAGGCATCCAAGAAAGTGAGAAACATAAGGTTCTCAAATATCATGGTGGTCTATAATGGTACATATAGGGATAAATGGAACTCTTCAATTTGGAAACCATCGGTGAGGCATACAAGTTCATAGTGAAGATTGAGCAGAAGCATGGAAGAATGAATATGAAGAGTCAGCCTTCAAAATGGAAAAGTGATAAAGAAGGTCAAACACAAGGCAAAAATTGGAAGCAAAAGGAAGGAAATACTAAGAAGTGGTGTGATTATCACAAATATGGAACTCACTCCAAAGAATAATGTTGAGCCATCAAGTCCCTGCTTTCTAAGTCAAAATCCTCAACATCTACTGCTCTACCTCATATAGACCTTGAAATTGAAGAGGTTGAAGAATAAATTGTAGATGTTGATCTTGAATCCATTGTTGCTTCATCATAGAAACTTGAGGAGAGGCTAGATGACAAGGAAAGGTTGTTTCACTCTATATTATGGGTGAAAGGTAATCATCTGCATTTATTTTTTGATATTGGAAGTCAAAAGAATTTAATCTCTCCTAATGTTGTGAAAAGCCTAAATCTATCCATGAAGCCTCACCCAAAGCCATAAAGTATTGGATGGCTGAGTCCAGGGAGAAACCTCTGTGTCACCCACCAATGTCTTCTCTCATATGCAATAAAACCTTTCTAAGATGAGGTCTTATGTGATCTGGTCAATCTAGATGTTTGTGATGTACTCTTTGGTCAACCATTCATGTATAATCAACATATAATATATGAATCAAGAAATTGAAAGATCACTCTCACTCTTAGAACATGGTGCTATAGGGTACCATAGGTACCACCTACTACATCTGTCTCTCTGATTAGTGCCAATAAATTTATTCTCATGGTGGTCAAGCCACAAGAATCCAAAAGGGCTGATGTTGTAGCCCAAACTACACAAAAAAAACAACATAATAAAATAGCTACCAAGCTGAAGAAGTTCACGGCCTTCCATCCACAGATTGATGGTCAGATAGAAATGGTGAACAATCGAGCATTACATAGTTCCATAAATCATAGTCCATTTCAAGTATGCATCAAGAATCAAATAAAAGTACAACTGCCACACTTGAAGACAAATACTGATGCAATGGGGACCATTGCTTCTCAAGGAGGGAGGAATGATTTGGGCAACAATTCAGGTGACTAGTCCACCCCAATTGATGACAAAACTTTTGGGAGCCATAGCTTTTGTACCGTAGCACCAATTGACTCACCGTTTGAACCGTTAGAAAGATAAGAATGAGGAGAAAGTGGTGAGATGGAATTTATATCCTCTTAATGTATTTTTACCCCCAAAAAACCCAATGTAAGTGACCCAAATTTTAATTTTAGTAGTGCAGTCTAAAAATAGTAAGTTTCTAGAAATAGCAATTCCTCGAATTCTGTATTGTTGTAAATCATGGAAGTCAAACCACTTAATCTCCCTTTAGATTGGTGACCTTCCACATCTTCCTTCCACCTTAAAAAAATGTATAAATTAAAATGTAACCTGAAATATAAATCAGACATCTCTTCTTAGAGATAGGCATATGTTTGGGTCTGCAAATTTGATCAATAAAACATCTCTTCTCAGAGATAGCATTATTTGAATTGTGTTATTATTATTGCTTGAATTATCTTTCAACCAAATATTTCAAGTTTTGGATTGATTTCTAAACTTGTACACTATTTTTATTATGCATAATATTGTTCACTACCATTTACAAGTTACATGTCAGACTAAAGACTATGAATGAGTTATAGGGTTGTGTTGCCATGGATTTATACTCATTTTCATCTTGAAATAATTCATTGATACTAATTCTACCCTATTGATTATGATACTACTTGGTTTGAATACTTATGGATGAGAAATATTGTATTTGATATGACCAACCATAGACTATAATATTCAAAATTTCTCTCTTAGAATATTTCTCTTGCTTCTATTTCTTTTGAAACTAATACTCATGCTTATGCATACCATTATTATTACAAGGTCTCAAAGACACAATTTAACTCCAATCCCATAAAAAGGCACATGAACATGCATGATAAGAATATTAAAATACTATTCCATCAAATAAACACTTTTATTTATTGATGAAATCATCAGCTTATAGGCCTATAGAACTTTTTTATAGGCCTACTATATCAGTCCTTTATCATTTCCTCTCTTTTAAGTATCTACTATTTTATTTTCAAAAATTGGATGATTATGAAGATTATCCCATGCTTTAATTAGTTCCTCCTTTATGGGGTCAAATTTCATCTTCACTAAACATAGTTTTCAGATAGGAAGAAGACTCCTTATGCCACCTAGAACCTATAAAGACCCTTTATAATGCATATGGAATTGTGATGATGATAATCTTAATTTTTTGAAACATTATCCCAAGATACACTCTTAATTCCTATTTAATTTATGAATGAAAAATAGCATGTAATCTATTGAACTCACATCTTTATCCACTTCACACACCTTGTACAATTTGATTTTATATGGTATATGACCAACATGAAGGAATTGTAATAAAAGAACATCTATAGGGTAATGAACCCTTTTGTGTCTCTAATTTTTAATGATTCATAGCTGATAATATCTAACTATAATTGATGTTCTTAGTTCCTTTCACAAGTTTGGTCATTAAAAATCTTTCTAAACTCTTTTAAGGATTATGTTTATGTTAAGGATTATATATTAGGTCTACAACCTTGAAACAAGTTTTATTGTTGTCTAAAGAACCAAAATCCACCTTATTTTAATTTATTTTACTTTTTAAAACAAGATCTTGTAAGTACTTGACCAAACAATAATGGTTTAAGATCTCAATTTTAATTTTCTTACTACAATACCCTTGATTAACAATGTGAGACCAATAACTTGATTTTGCTTGATTTTGAACCCCATTTAACATATTGTTTATTCACCATTGGTACTCTAGATTCCATAAGAAGAATATGTTTTATCTAATCTTCAATACTCAAATAGCTCTGCCTAGAAAATTGTAACTTTTAGACAACCTACAACTTTAGGTAAGTCATAAATTCAAAACATTAATTATCCCACCATAAGAACAAGAAAATTACCATTTTCTCTAAGTCTCCTATAATGTTGTGTACATGACTATTTGGTCTTGTAAAACTGTCATTATTTTTTTTTTTTGAATCAACACCTCCTTAAGTATCTTCTCTAATCATTATAGACCATCAAATATGACGTGAAACCAATCTTTGCATTAGTTTGAAAATTTTGAATACAATATCAAATTTTCTCTTTAGAATCTTCATAGGCTTAATTTAAATATTTAGAGGGATTTAACTTAATTCAATAACTAGATATATTTAACTAATTAAATTAATAATTATATAGTATTCAAAAATGTTATTAAAACTTCCTAATAAGTATTAACTCAAACAATGAAGTGAAATAATCAGATTTTCTTTTGATTGGGTTTCTTCATGATTACCTATAGGAAACTTAGATTATAGTCAATTGTATCTTATTTTATAAAGCTTATTTCCACCAACCAATACTTGGATAGGTTATCAAACACCTCTTAACATATTTTTTAAAATTTTGGAGACTTTTCACTAATTCAAAATGGATTTATAACATAATTTCTCTTATAAAACCCTATGGGCTTCCTGGCTTACTCAGAGTTCAATAATTTCTTAGTCAATTTTCATGAACCTTGAGATGTTTTAAATCATTCCAATACCTATATAATAATCTCAAAAACCATCTTCAACATTTACAATCCCTGACTTGATCTTGTACAACTTTCCACACTTGATTTAATGGGTTGTTTATGACTGTTAATAACAAAATATAGGGATACTGAGGGTTTTAATCATATAGGATTCAAAAAAAATTCAAAATCACTTCCAATTTAATTTTATATTATTTATTAAATTTAGGAATAGATTAATACATTTAATCATACCTCCATATCCATTTTTGATACAATAAAGTAGGTTTCTTTGTACTCAAAATTCTCCTAACACAAGCATATTATCCATAAAATCCTATTCCACTTATTGACATTCAAAATTTACTTTTAAAATAATTATAATATATTTAATAATGACCAAAAGATGTTAATATAATATTTTATTATATGAAACATATCTTGGATATAAAAGAATTTATTTTATTGACCACTTTAGATAGTCCTATTTACAAAAACACATGCCTAGAAGGCCTTCTGCCACTCTACTACTTTTCCTTCCCCCAATTTCACCTTGTACTAGATTATTTTATTTATTAAGCTCATATCTACATGAAAATAATATTGTATTTGTATTTGTATTTAAATAGATCCAATATTATCTCACCTATGGTCCCTTTATTTATAACAAGCTTGTTTACTTTATCCTTCTCCAATGTAGCCAAGACTTCTAGATATGACTTAAGGTTATATTTAGATTTAAAATGAATTAAATACATTTTCAACATAAAATTAATCCTATTAGGACTAATATAAAAGGTTCAAATAATTTTACAACTTGGATCAACCCTTTCAAACCTTCATAATTGATTTAAAATTTAAAATTTCTCTTTTCGGAGGGAAACTCCAAATCAAGCTAGATTTATCTTTATAACACACTTGAAGATTATATAACACTTCCTATTAAAAACTAAAGGATCCATAACACTTAAAAAGTAATGACCAAGTACATATTTACATTGTTGAAATAGTTCATGTTTTGATGCTCTTGCATCACATGACATACCTCTTTATTCTTCAACATATGACTCATTGCAAATGCTTAACCTACTATGCATAAATTTCAATTATTAGACAAATAATCCTACATAATGTAGCTATAAATCCATAATTTTATATAAATTATCCACACACATGTATTGAAAATTCTCTAAAACACCTTTAAAACTTCACATTTGCCTCATTCCACCTCTCTACAAAGTTTCATGTCTTTTACATGGTTTATTTTGAAGATATGGACTTTTCATAGCTAGTATTTTTTGTAAATAATCACTAAATGTTTTTTTAATTGTGTGGCATGTGTATCTAGAGAGTTAAATAAATGGAAAAAGTTGTATAAATAAGAAAATAAATCTACAAAGACATATAGAAGATGTTAGTCCTAGATGAACTAACATTGGTATGAGATCTGATGAGTCACAACTCATATACAATGGATAGTACCCTAAATTAGAGTGGAATGGGATAAATTTTAGTTTTTTTCCATCTTGATGGTTTTAGGTGGTCCAATTTTATTTTGTATCACAACACAATATTTCCTTCATACTACATTCCTATGGTCAGTTATGAGTTCTTGACAGTCATAGAAAGGAATTGTTGTGACTTATTAATGTAGTGGTCCTTTGAATGACCAGACTATGATGCAGTTTTTTCAAGATGTTTGGAATACTCCTGACACCATCCTAACATACATAAGTATGTTCATAGATAAATAATTTCCCACAAAGGTATTAAATGATCCTAATGTGTATGTACACCTAGATCAAGTGCAAAATGTATTCATCAGTGCAAAGATCACATTTTGAGTAGATTTTTTTTTTAAATAGTGTTAGAAGTAACCATTGTGATGCAATGAGACTTTATCCAATATAGGTGATTTTAGCATTTTGGAAGAGGTACAAAATTTCCCACAACACTAATTTTTCACTCTTCTAACCATGCCAAATAATTTCATGAACATAACCTCTTTACTTCTTCATGGTTGTCAAAAGAACTTATAGAAATGGCGATTACTATCCATTGAGTGATAGTGTCAATTCTAATAGTGAATAATAGATGTAGTATTTGGTGAAAATAAAGATCAAAAGACTGACCATGTTGCTAAAGTGTTTGAAACTAATTATATTTATTTTAATATTAATGAAGATGATAACTCTCAAAATGATTATGATGATGCCATTATTTTATATAAAAAATAATCACTCTTTATTGATGAGTTTAAAAATAAATAATTTGGATGTCATAAATACTCACTCTTTATTGATGAATTCATTGGTGTTTATGATCTAGTTTGTCATTTGTTGCAAGTGTGATTTGTTATAGATAATGCATTGAAATCATATTTTTGTGATAATTTAGTGTTCATGTATTTTATTTAAGGAATGTTCAATCTTTATTGATTATTTAATTTGTGTTTAAGATCCCATTTATTTCTTATTGCATTTTTGAGTTACTATAGACAATGCATTGAATTAATATTTTTGCGATAGTTTGGTGTTCATATATGTTACATTCTTCAAGGTATACGACTGTGTTTTGACAATCACAAAATACTATATTTTCACTTATACTGGATGACCCAATAATATTATTACATTAAACCTATCCACAATATTTTTAGATTATTATTGATGGTGGATGATGTGTAATTTACATTGGATCATATTATTAAACGTACCCTCTACACAAAGTTTGGAGATTTTGATTGATGGTGAATGGTTTGGTAGTTACACTATATGCTTATAATTTCATGGTGACATAAATTTGAACTTGTATCTAATGTAATTATATTATGTACTTGTTCTCAAAAATATTTTTATTCAATCATCTAACCACTGACTATCCTAACTTTGAAAGCGAAACATTACTACACAAATATCAATAATTTCTCCATGAACTTACATAAATTCTAAACACGGTCATATTTTTATCTCTCTACAAGGATTATACTCAATGAATAAAATTTTTATAGGTTAATAAATATATATCATCAACTACATTTAATGTTTCAAGAGATTCTATAGGTTAAAAATGAAGATATGAGGCTTTTTATAAAGAAAACCATGTCTTAGGGTTTCTCAAGTTACACATAGGCTGAGAGTTAATTTTTTATTGTTTATAAAGTATATGATATTTTAAAATGTATTAAAACTTGTATCATGACCTACGTAAACTTATTTAAATTATTCATGCTTTACATCAAGCTCATGTGATGACTTCAAAGATCTATCTCTCCCAACTCTCTCTCAATGAACTTATGCGGTTTGCAATTATACTAGTTTACACCTTGAATCTTGGTCTTAAGACACCCTTATGGCCTTGATAATACTTACAGTGAACACTATGCATGAAAATAAATGTATTTATAATTATTTTATTTTTATGTAGGACACCTATTGTTTAAGGAGTCTCTTAATAACCGTACACAGTCATATTACTTGACTTATAAAATAATATACAATACTATAGTCCCAATGAGGGTGAATTTCCCATTGTTTGTTTTATTTATGGGATTAAACACCTTAATTTAATACTGGTTTAATATTTATAGATAATAAACCAATCTTTTTTATTGGTTTCTTATAAAACTAGGTTCAGACCTTTTTATGTATTCTAAGACTTTAAGTCCAACTATTTCTTCACTATGACCACGATCTAGTTTTAAACCAAATAAAGGATTTTGATCAATAAAAAATATTAATTTGGGATAATAAAAAATTTTAAAACCTTTACATAAGTTTTATATTTCAAACAATTAAAAAAAAATTAATAAAATATCTTGTTTGAAGCATTCTCAGCTAGCATGTAATGATTAGCATGTACATTTCAGATCACACACAATTGACTAATTTATCAAAAAAAGGTATAATATCTCATAAAAATTATTTAATTAGTTTATAAATATCATTTTATAAATGTATAAAATATTTAAATCTAGGAGATATAAACCTTTTCCTCTCAAAATACCTAGAATTAGGGCTTTACAAACTTGTAGAAGCTGAGAGTTTCTTAAATTTATTTCATAAACTATAGGAATATTTTATTATTAATAAATCATGTAAAAAATTTATAAATAATCTCATTATACATATTTATTATAAAATTTGATCTCTTATAGAAATTTTGATCTGAAATAGGGTCTCTGTAAGCGGCTATAACTTGAGAAAACATGGGAATTGAAAATTTTAAGATTATATTCAAATTATTGTCCTTAAATCAATAAAAATATAATTAAAACATGTTATAAAGTACTAAATACATTAAATTTAATTTTTTTTGACTCAATATAGGTTTTTATTTAACATGAAGAGGCTTTAAGGACATATCAGACCTTTGTATATACAGGGAGACTTCACAGTGTCAGTCTCTATAACCCTGTAGATGCAGAAACTCAATTTTTTACACTTTAATTCGTCCTTTAAGACCTTATTATTTTTATATTAGAAATATATATGGTATTTTAGTTCTCTTCTTGTCTTATAGTGTCCAATCATGATGGATATTTTCCCTCAAATGCTTATACATAAGATGGCAAATTGACTCTTGTAAACTTATCAAGTGGTTTAAATGACTTTTTTTTTGTCCCTACAAGATTAAAATGATTGAGAATAAACTTAAATACTATAATCTATGTTTATATTCCCATAATACACCTTATATATCAATTTGACTCATTCAATTATTATGATTTATCATATATCTATTCAAATACATTTGAAAGTTCAAATAATAAGTTTTGGAGGGAAACTATGTAAATCCTTATATGACCTAATAAAATATTTCAATGCATCAAATGAGTCTTATTATGATTAAGAAAATTATATTAAATGAACGTATTAATATTTTTGACAACATACATCTTGTATTCATAAGGTGATGCTCCTGCATCATCATGCAATTATTTTTACGTGTGACAAGAAATTGTAAATGATTGTGAAAAATTAGAAAATAAAACATTGAATGTTTCAGTGTTATAAACATATATTTGACCTTAGAATAATTTAAAATAGGATATAATATTATTCATTCACATAAAATTGACATGAATACTTTGAAATCAAGTAACAATAAGATTTTATTTGCAAGAAAATCCATACTCTTTTAGTATATAGACCTCCATTTAGAGTTGCATACTATTCATCAGTCTTAAAATGATGGAAATTAGGTAATTTCATTATTTATTTGGTATTTATTTATTTCTACACTACTAGGCATGATCCTCATCAAAAATTTTAAGTGTATGACAAGCTAGGAAATTGGCTGAACTTGTACAATATTCCTCCTTTGGAATTTTGATAACAAATTGACTTTACAAGTAAATTTAATAGATATAAAAGCATTTATGACCCTCATGATGAATAATAAATATTAATAAACCTATATAAAAAGGATAATATTATATATATTTATTATACTCCATAAACTATTACAATTTATCATATATTTTGATTTAATATATCTGAAAATACAAATAACTAGTTTTTCGAGGGACTCTAAAACATCTAAAAGACCTAGAATGGAAGTGAGGATTATTATGTCTGAATCAAATTTTTTAAGACCCCTAAGGCATTACAAAATAATTCATTTAAAATTTTACTTTGATTCACTTCCATTACATTGTCTACATCAAGAACCATATGAGCATGTTTCATATTATTCAACACTATTTTCAACCTAAAATCACTGGCTTGTATCTATATTTTTATCTTAGATCTTAAGATTTGTGCACTAAGTAAATTTTGAAGCTATAATTATCACTTTGTAGTTTTATATCCTTTATTTTACCTAATTATTATGTGGTCTACTTTATTGAAAGTTCCCCTATAGGACTATGTAAAATAGCTACGCAATGGGATAAGGTATACAATTTTTAAAACGGTTTTTATAAATTAATTATAGAAGTGTAAGAATTATATTAAGGGTTCAATAGTTTAGGTTTATACCTTTCACCTATAGTTGGTTTAATTCATTTCAGTTTTTTTCAATAAATTGATTATGCATATACAAACAAACCTTAAAATTCCATTATATAGTGATGCACGTAAGGGTTTTGTAGAATGGGTTTAGACCTATCACCTATAGCTTTATATTAATTTAAGTCTTTTTCAATAAACACATTACGTACATATGAAAAAATCAAGGATTTCCATGAGATCGCATCTCTTTCAAGTATTTTATTGAATTTTCTTTTGCCTTATATAAGCTCATATTTTATGCACACTTTTCAAAATTTATTTTTCATAGGATGGTAATTGTCAGTACTTTATTTTTAAGCTAACTAAAAAAAAATTATGAACCCCTATTTCATATTTTTTGAAACACAATACATTTTTCCACAATAACTAAACACCAATTAAAATGAAAACATTTTCATTAACTTCCATGTCAGTGGTGAAAATGGATTTATGGCATTTTTAATATTAATAGAAATAGATTCTAATCACTTTAATTATTCACTCTCAAATCATTGAGTCCACTTGGTTGGGTTTAAAGCTTTACTGTTGTTCATGTAGTCAAACCTTCTTTTCTATAAATTTTCAAACACAACACATATTTACCTTTTTCATAACTACATTTCTTCCCATTACCATATCTTTTCATGCTGTTGAATCATATTTAAAATAAAAATTTGAACCAATATAACCATTGACAACATAGGTATGAGAACTAGTAAAATAAAATTGATTAATTAATAGGAATCATGTTGTATTGGGGAACTATACATGTGTGTACTTGATAGGGCCTATTCAACCATTAAAAAATATCATAAGACTATAAATCATTATTTCCTATCATATAGAAGTTGATCAGGTTTGTCAGATAGGGTATTGATCTCTTGAGTAAATAAAGTTATAATGTACATGATATAAGTCAGATAGAGGACAAACAAGGTGTGTAAAGTGGGTGATGGGTTAAATAATAATTAGATTAATGTAAATATTGTGTAAGTTCAAGCATCACTTTGCCCCATGAAAATTTGAACATTATTTAGCCTTCATAGGGGATGGAATCTCCATATTCACTATTGATTACCTTACATGTCCACTGAATTAATCCATGTTGTACATAAAGGATTAGAAACCTATCAACAATTTCAGCCACAAAATGAATGTCAATACTCCATATTTCAACATATAAGGCACCATGTTGAACATATAAACACATAATACGATATGATCCACCATGTCCAATCCTAAAACATGAAATACAATACAAGCCACCATATTTGATATAGAATACAATGAACTTAAAGAAAACATATAATACATACCAATGTGTGCAACAAAGACATAGCATATGTAATGGGAGGACAAAAATATGCAATTTATATTATAGACCTATATTTACTAGGATTTAATGTGTATACACCTATAATTTAGTAATATTTTCATATTAAAAAAAACTTAAAAAAACATTGAATGTCTCAACTAGTTTACAACTATTATGAGAACCATACAGACTATAATGGTCATCCCAGTTAATGCATGTAACTAGTTAACATTGTTTATGTATAGAATTTTAGGATTACTTCTGATCACCCAATGAGCTTGATAAAAAATAATTATACACTTCCTTTATAATTTTTAGGTCATGGGAACAAATTTAAATCATTCTTTCATGCTTAGTCTGCATGGACTTGATAGTCATAGCCCTTAAGTCACAAAGCGATTTCATATAGGAATTGGTAACCTCCATGTTCAAAAATTTATATTGAAGTTCCATATTATCATCACTCAATGTGGAAATAGTGGTATGCAACTCTAAAACCACTCCATTATTATTATCAACTGTGGTTTATAGATTTTAAATTCTTTTCCTTGCACTTCAAATAAGTTTGATCAACAACTAGTTTTCTGCAATCAAATATTTGTTTTATAAAAATTCTAGTGATAAATTCAAACCAATATGATATTAAGGTGACAAGGAACCTTCACATCTCAACCTTTTAAGAACTTCATTGAAGTCATCTAGGATTTTTGGGCATGCATTTGGATCTTCACTTACTAGAAACTTTGTAGATACAGATAACTTAGTCAAAATAGAGATTCAGTGAAAATACACAATAGAGATATTAGTAAAAGTATATATAGAAAAAAAAATCATGAAATATAATTTTTTGTCCATGAGCATTATTAAAACATTGAACTTTTCATTATTACTCATAATGTTAGGGACTAATCTTAGCTAAAATAGAGTAGGTTTTTGGATTGTAAGCAACATATTCATATTATAAATATTTGTTATACCATAACATCCTCTATTTTTTTGTTCTCAAAAGTTGTTGTCATTTGGTCAAAAAGGTTTTTCTTGTGTCTCATACTCCATTCAAAAGGAATTGCATGAGGGTGCCATTGATTATATGCTTAACACTTTCCAAGGATAATAGAATATACATGAATGTCCCTTCCTATCCTTTATCAACCATGGAAAAATATTTCATAACCCCATTCAACATCATATAAAATAAGGTAATTTAAACATGTTAATGTAATAGAGATTAAAAGTCAGGTGATAAGGTTTAATAAAAGGGTATTTGCAATAAGAAACCCTATCCCAAGTAATCATAGACTTTGTTTATATGTACATTGATATTCATTTTTGGGTCCTTATTTGATAATTGTATTTGTGTAGAGCTTATCACAAAGCAAAAGAGGATCAAACAAAGTATATGAAACATTTATACACCATAATTTATTTATATTTGAAAGTCTCATATACCTTAACTGGATAGCCTATTACTAAAAAGTTTATGGTGGACAACTTGTTTTACCCAGACCAAACTAAATAGATAAAACATATATACTCTATTATTTATATACAAATCTTAGTATATGGATCCTCGATATACCAAAATAAATGAACATAGGTAAAGATGGAAAGAATTAGAGCAAAGAACAAGTACAAAGACATACATTTACAAAATTTCACCATCATCATGTGTTTTATGATCATTCTAAGTATTTCATTCATCAAAATTCATATTCTTAATCCTCAAACCATGATCATCAATCATTTGGTGGAGGTTTATTCACAATGCATGAAAAAATAAGTACGTAAAATGAGAAAAGTATTGGGATGAGGTACAACTCATGCAAAATTTAATATAATGCATTAAGCCCCACCATAGTTACTTCACAATATAAATTAAATTAATGAAAACATGTGCACTTAAATATTAAATTTTGTAACATTAAATGTAAAAATTAGGTAAAAATGTAAACATAAAACATGACTTGCTAATATGCAATACACATCATACATATAAACATAATCACATGATAAAATGTGAATGTCAGCATAACAATTAACCATATACCATCATGTAAAACATCATGAAAATTAATAATAACCAACAAAATAATACTAAAATTAGTCATCAATGGAGCATTTATTTTCCAACACAATCCATGAATAAAACAAATGTATAGAAATGTCATGTCCAAATAATAAGTTCAATTGCATATCATACATGTTGTGCATATCACATGAATATGTCTGTATAAATAATCATGTCTAGGGAAGTAACAACATCCATGTTCATGGAATGGACATGAAACATATTGTAAACAAGGTACAAATGGAATTAAACTCGAAGTAAATGCAAGTATATGCATATGTCACCCTCCCCTAAAACTCTTGCGTTTGAATGTATCATTGTTATAAAATTTGGTGAATATAGAGAATAATAAAGTAAAGAAAAGAATAAACTCTATGGATTTATTAATAAAATGTGGATAACATACCTTGAAGAACAAGGTCATGATGATTTGGATAGTGTTACAACCTATCTATCTCAAGAAAAAACAAAATCAAAATGTGTAATGATAGGGTTCAATGAAATAAAAAATGAATGAACAAAAGGGAATGTAAGATCCACTAACTATGATATCATCCTAATCATTTCAAGCTTCATCACTTAACATAACATCCACCCTGGGGTCTCCACCTTCATTTGTGGCCTTCCTCTACACATGATTGACAAGGAATCTCATATCAACATTGGTGGAAATTATAAGTATATTTTTTTTTTTGGGACATAGTCATCGAGTTTATTTACATAAAGCATCTCTTAGAGATGATTTTTTTGTGGATTCCACTAACAAGCCCTTTTACCTTTCCAGTATAGGAACTCTCTCAAATTAACATAATCGTCATTGGCACAATTGATCTATGGCCATCTTTCTACATTTTAGTCGGTGAGAAAATGATAAATATGCATGTCAATGTTTAAAAAATGTAAATGAAATGAAATTTTTCTTCATAAAAAATGATCAACAAATTAAATCTTAATTGGCATCCAAAATTTCCCACACATTTCCCTTCCTATACCCATTATTTTTATCACTCCACTTGTCAACTATAATTTTTATACCATATGCAAGATTCCCCTTTTCATTCATAGTTTTTGGTAGAATCATCTGAAACCATCACATCATTGATAGGCCTTCAATTCTATCTCACTAAGATCACCCATAATGAAGACATTCTCCCTCACCATCCATGATATTTCCATGTTATTTCTCTTATTGATGCTCTAATTTTCTATTAGTTTTACTATTTTACTAAATTATATTTATCTTTTAGTTATTGATTTATACCTTAGTTTCCTTTTCCCATTAATAGGATCCCTGGGGCCCTCCTTGGAACTAGCTACTAAAAATTAATCTAAAGACATTGAGCATTATGTCTTTCCAATAACCAAAAGGGATGACCCACATCACCATGGAATGTGTTGAATGACCACAACAAAAAATAGTGCACATCCCTCTTTTCTATACCCATGTCCATAATCCTGTATTCTCTAGAAAACTATGAAACACCAAAGACTCCATCTTAGAATAGAATCATAAATGAATAAAGTAATGAAAAGGTCCCTAAAAAAAATGTTTTTATAGGTTTCAATTTGTCCTTATCTGAATAAAATTTTGATGTGTCTAAAAGCTAGTCAGTATCATCATCATCAATAACATCATCATCGACCTCATTACCAACCTCATAAGATTCCACCTATTCCAAATTTAATGTCCAACATATATAATTCAATCCATACATGTAGAAAGGAATGAAGATACAAAGTTACAATGAAGGAAAGAAAAGTAAGTATGCCTAATACTAACAATTTAGTGGATGAAGTATCTATATGGGTCATTATGAAACTTATTACCATGGCTCCTCTCTAGCCCCTTAAACTGAAAAACATTGAAAAATAATATATAAAACCATAAGGAGTGTCAAAATTGGTTGAATTGTATACTATTATTTCAATGTAATTGAAAACATCTATGAAAATGAAAAACCAACAAAGACTGAATACAATCAAGGGTTGTCATACATATTCGAAGACTAGGACATCTAGAAATTGATGAACACCCTCCCCACCATGGCTTTGTTCTACCATGTCCTTCTAAAATATTAAACATGACATAAAAAATCACATGGATGAAATGTTAGCATTTAATGACTACAATACAAATTCAAGCCGAAACTATGAAAATCATGAGAAGTACATGTGATGTCACCTCATATGCATTAATATTCCATGAATTTGTATATGTATAGGAAAAATAATCAAATACCCATGGTTTTTACATTATTGTAAGTTAGCAGCCATAGAATGGGTGTCCTAACATAGAGCCAAATTTAGACCCACTGGTGGAAGCACTAGTTAAAACCATATTTTCATCTCTAACCTTTCTACTGTAAGGGCCAAATAGGGGGCATACCTACAATGAGGAGTGGATGCTAATAGATTTTACCTAAAATGATCAATGTATCAATTGATTAGCTTCAACAATTGATTAGTGTTTCAATGTAATATGATATGGTCATTAGGTCAATGTTTGTGGCTTTAAATGTTATACTTTATTCATATTCAATATCCTCAGTGGTCAAGCGACAAGAATTGTATACAATCATACCCAATACATGGTAAAACTATATGTTACATGAGGTGTGTGTGTGTGTGTGTGTGTGTGTGTGTGTGTGTGTGTGTGTGTGTGTGTGTGTGTGTGTGTGTGTGTGTGTGTGTGTGTGTGTGTGTGTGTGTGTGTGTGTGTGTGTGTGTGTGTGTGTGTGTGTGTGTGTGTGTGTGTGTGCAAATAATGGATCCTAACCCCAAACTACGTATACACTAATAATAGATAGACAATAAAGATTTCATTAAATTCAGTTGGTATGATATCATTTAAGAATTTAAGTTTTATTGGAAAAGCACTTAAAAGACATAAACATGTTTTCTATGCCCATATTTTATCATTTCATTTGTGTTTTCAATTATTTTTAAAAAATAGTTTTTGTCTATGCTAATAAATACTATCAGGATAGAGAGGTGTATATGAATATACCAATTATTTTATGGATTAATAAACTATTTTAAGAGTAATTTCTCATATATTGAATTTTTCCTTTCAATTTTTGAATTCCTAGTTTAATGTTTGCTTCACTTATTCCTCAGGGGTCAATGCCACATTGCCTAGTGTTACAATTCATGTGCCCCCATGTAAATTTTCTAAATCATCTTTCTATTGATTTTTATGCTAGTTCTCACACTTTTGCATCCCCTAGTATTTCAATTCTTAGTCTTACACTCCTAAGTGCTCCAATATCAAGATTTCTAAGTGTTGGCATTGTTTTATCATCAACCATCTCTCCTTATTAATCTCAGTTGGCATTTCCAAGGGTAATATTATAGTTTATATGAGATAAAATTATATATGAGGTAGGGCACTATGGTGCAATATTTCCAAACTTCCCTGATTTTGGGTGAAACTCCCAAGTAACCAACCCTCAGTAGAGGCATGCTACTCATTTAGCGATAATTCATATGAAATGCCTTATCATTTCAAAATCATCAATAATACCTAGACTATTGTAAGCGAACAATACTATACAAACCTCTCAAGGTTATTTTCCTTTATTAATAGATGATTATTACACACATTATATGTGATTAAATATAGGATTACACCTCTTTATAGATGGTAAATATTGAATGCTTTTTCTTGCATGCATTCATATGACTATAGATAGTCTTTAAAGAGTGTGATGTATATTTATGCAACCTTGGGTCAATTTGAGAATGATTGGTTACCTTTATTTACGATCTCATTAGCAAATATTTTATCTATATAATGAAAATATATTATGAATTTATATCTTAGTATTGGACTTGAGAATCAATGACTGGTTACATTTCTTTATCACCTCATGTAACAAATATATGATCTATATAATGTGAACATATTTTGAATATCCATAATGTTATTAAAATTGAGAATCAAAATGATGTGGAGATATCACCAATGCTTGAGCGAACAAAAATAAAAGATTACCTTGGTCTATTCCAATTGAGTGTAGTTTAGGTATAGTTATATTTAAGAGGTGCAAACTCATAGGTTTGGGTGAATGTAGGGTTTGTAGATTTGTTTTATTTGGAGACATCAAGGAAGGTGCACCACTTAGATTATGGGAAAAGGATGTGAGGATTTTAAATTGAGTATTTGAAGCCATCAACTCTTATGAATTATTCATAACAAAGTTTTAATATTAAATAACATTCATAGATGGAACAATCATACAAGTGTAGATTAATATAGTAGTTCTAGTCCCTTTTATCTATCTTGTAGATAATGAGTTTACATATTATATGATGTTGATTTTTTGTAATAAATTATAAGGGTACATGGATGTTACATCTATTACAAATAAAAACAAATCATTACATACATCATAGCCTACATGTTTGATTTATTTTAACACTCTAATGATGTGGACCAACTCCAACTGCCCAAGTCACATGAAGTCGTAACCATTTAATATATTCTATGTCTTTCAATGTATAGTGTTTACAGTTATAGGAAATAACAAATATTTCACACATAATCATTGAATATATTATGTATCTTGCAATGCAAAATATTTACAATTATAGGAAATAACAAATATTTCACACATAATCATTGAATATATTATGTATCTTGCAATGCAAAATATTTACAATTATAGGAAATAATAAACATTTGACATTCAAAAAATTTTCCTTTTGTTCTTGTGCAAGGTGTTACATTTTTTCATGTATATGGTGGGGCTCAAAACCATGCCAACATGCACCCATGTTTATGCATGTTAGTTAAACTCATCCACTTACAATTTCTCATATACATGATTTATTAGTCATCTTCACACTAATTTATATCTCAAAAGTTTCGTTGTTAAAATTTCATAATATTGTTGGGCATGGTTGGTAGTACACTTGGCATGTATTTGAGTGCTTGTCAGTTTAAAATCAATATTTTTAAACCTATGTCCTTAAGGTTCATACTCACTCTGAATAGACTTGACCGAGATGAGAATAGGTTATAGTGAATGTGACCTTGAACCGAAGACCTATATGTGGTAAGAACCAAACAAGATAAAATAAAAAGGTCACTGACTAGTTACCTAAAGAACTCCAATCCTGAATAGAGACAATGAAAGATTATAACCAATTCCCATTATACTCAAATAAAAAATCATAATATCATTTTTAATATAAAATATAAATGATGTTTTAATAAATTCATTCTCTAAATAATTTTAATATTTAAAAATGTTATTATATTTATATTGTTAATTTTTTTATGATTTATTTAAATGATCATAAAATGACTTTCATAAATAATTATCAATTTAATAACATTTATTTCTTTATATAAACATGATATTGAACCTCACCAAAGCTAAAAAATTTGTTAAAATTTTCAATAATTTTTTTAAAATATATAATATTTAATCTTATTCATTTAATATTTATATAATTAAATTTTAATAATTAAAATAATATTTATAATCTCATTATTCGTTTGATATCCAAAAAGGGTCCTCTATAACTTGGAAGAGGGATCTGCTTTAATATAATCTAAGAGAGGAATCCCTTAACATATGTTTGTCTCTATTGTCCCCATATAAATGAGTGTCTTTTTTACTAAAATTTATTTTAAAATTAAAATTTTATTTGAAAATATTTAATAAAATTAAAATATTCAAAAGGAATCCATCGTCAGTCATGAAGGTGGTAAGAATTAGACAATCTTATGGTCTCCACTACCAGATCATTTCATTAAATTAAATTTTGGTGGCACAGAAAAAGTGAACACATTCCCAAAAATAGGAGGCTGTGTGTTCAGAGAAACAATGGGAAAAATTGTAGTTACTACTAGTATCATGACAAACAAACTGACTGAAGGAATGACCACCTTAAAAATTCTACGAGCAATAGGTTTGAATGAATCAAAATATCTTATTGTTGAAGGGCCACAAAATTTGATTAAAAATATGAATTATAATAAGATTGAATCATGGAAACTTCAATATTTTGGAGAATCATCCCAATCAATAGTAAGCCACCTAGAATTAATAATAATTATACATATCAAATAGGTAGGGAATGAAGATGTTGACAAGGTCATTAATCTTATAGTATAACTCCTACTTTGTGGCATTTCAAATTATGTATGGACTTCTAATTTACCTATTGAATTGAGGGAGTTAGTGGTGATTAATGCCATGACCATATGCAATTAAGTTAAGATTATGTAATCTTAAACTAAAGGGCCGATTAACAATTACATAATTAATATATTATTTTTAATTAAAAACCACTTTTTTATATACTACCATACCCTTTGATAATTTTGGTTTGTCCTCATCATAAATGCTAAGTTTATGGATTGAAAAAGGGAATGATTCACATATTATGGCCTATTTGATATGTCTCCATCTCATCATCACCTTGCTTCATGTGAGTTGCTCATCATTTCTTTCCTAGTTGGGGTGAGAGCCTCTTTAAGAGGTGTATTGAAAATTTTAAGTTATCTTTCCCCTTTGAAAAGTGTGGAAATAGAGGGATTATATGATTATCAATGAGGTGAAGGATTCATAGATAGACATGGAAGCAAGAAGTGATATATGGATGCAAGTAGAAAATAGGAAGCAAAATAAAGTGGTAACAGGTGAGGGTGTAGGCAAAAATATATTTTATTTCTTGAATAAGTAAATAATGAGCTCTTAAATAGGAGTTTGGATGAATAGGAATTGTATATAGGATAAAGAATTCAATCTAGTAAATTATAATATTATTGTAATATAATATTAAAAAAATTAGGTAGTTGTAGGTGAAATTTTATCTTACAGTGATAAGATAAAGAGTTTTCATAGGTAGATGAAACATCATCTTTTAATAATAAATAAATAATCATATTTTTGAAAAAAAATTGGTTTTCATTAATTATCGTCAATCCAATCCTAGTCTGACATTAGTAGTGAAGGCTTGTTTGTATTATTTTTTCTCTCTTCGTTCTTCTGTCATCCTATAGTTTTCAATTTTTATCAATGACATTCATTAAAAATTAGTATTTCATTGCCAAGGATTATGTATTGACTACTCAAGAATGAATTTTGACTGCTATTGACTACATAGCATGGAAATATCTTATTTTCTACTATTTTTATGAAAATATTAGGTTGTTTAAAGAAGTTTCAAACTTCATGCAATAAGGTGTTTCATTTTCTAAGACTAACATATGAGTGAAAGGTGGGATTTTGATCTATTGCAAAGCATTTGAAGGCCAATTCATATTGTTGTATTTTATTTTGATTGTTGTTTTGATTACTTTGTCTTAAAACCAAGGTAGTTTGGTAGCTTTTTGACCTATGTGGCTATTAAAGGAGGGATCTTAACTTATTTATTTCATTCACTACTATTTTTTTGACAAGTTTCAACTAGTTTAACTATGTTTTGGTAGATTAGAAAACATTTTAACTATTTTGAGGACTGTATGGTATTTTTTGGTTGCTTAAATTTCATCTTGGACCTACATGTGAATTTTTAGTTATTTACAAGGCCTTTTTGTCTTCATCTTAGACCTACTTGGTAGTTTGTAGATGTTTCCAAGACCTTTTGTCTTCATATCTGACTATGTGGTAGTATATAAACCGAATTTGTTTTTTTTGGGTTGGGGTAGGGGGTTTCAAATAAAATTTTGAGAGTGAATACACATTGAAAACCAAGGTACTTATCCTTCCACATGGTTCCAAGTAGAAAATAAATCCTTTAAAGGCTCAAATAGGTCCATTTTCTTTAAAAATAAATGTATTGTTTTTCATTTCAGCAAAATTCGAATGGAAAATATACCCACAAAGGAATAGTAATTAAGTATTTTATTTTTGATTTAATTAAAATTGAAATAGGTTAATTTAGAAATGAAAAATATTTTATTTTCAAAATTAAGTAAAATTTGAAAAATAAGTTAAATTGTGCAAAACAAAACTAATTCACAATATTCAATTTTTTTATTTGATAGGGTAAAACCAGGTTTTATAGGGACCTAGAACCTCAAAGTGAAATACAATAGTTTAAATAGGCCCTCCTTGACTGAACAAGCAAAAATAAAGATAAGAAAGTAGACCAAAACAAAAACCAAAAAATGAAAAGTAACCAAATTATATGGAGGGAACCTTCCGGGTGTCTTCAGTAGCAGAATAATCCTTTACCAAAATGTTGCATTTATCTTTTGACACCTTGGCATGGGTGCTATTCCTAGGGCCCTTAGCTTTCCTAGGGAATACTATCCTAGGTTGATTCCTACCTTTCACCTATAAAGGGGTTTGGTATGATGGGACCTCCCTAAGGGAACCCAAGGGGGATTTTAGGACCTTGCAAGATTTTATAGCAGTAGATTGGGGAAGGGGCTTAGTAGAATGAACAAAAGTCTAAACAGTGGCCTTGACCACTCGATGCAACTCATTTTAGTCCTATATAAGTTTTTCCAAGCTGAATCCTACCTATTGAACCTTTGAATTAAAATTTTCTAACATTTATTTATTTTTCTCAAACTCCTCTGTTATAATGGCTTTACCCTTCCAGTCTAAGGTAGATGGAGACCCAATTTCGATGGGTTTGGGATTTTGAATGAATAATAGATTTAGTGGAAGGTCATCAAGTGGGGATTGGGATAAGCTATTTTGAGGAGAGCATTCAGGATGTGGGTGGGATCCTTTTGAAGGATCCTCCTTTGGGGAATCCTCTTGAGAGTCCTCCTCAAAAGAGGATCTTGTAAGGGGAACCTTTTGACCTAGGAGGGTCTATCCATGTTTCTCAGGTAAATGGATAGGGCCTTGATGGAGGATGGGGTTAGTGTCATTAACCTAATGGAGTATGATAGTGCTTTCTAAAGAATTGAGAAGGAAATAAGGGAGAATAATTTTAAAATTGATGAAATAGTTAAGCAGAAGGAAATGGAGAGAAAAAATTAGGGTGTACTTACCTTCTAGAGTCATGTCCCTCATGACCTAAAGGTAGACATCAATCTAGTATCTTGGTAGGTTAGTCCTAGGATAACACTCCTTATCAATTTGCATAAAGTCATTAGTTTGAAAGAAACACTTCAAGGATTCTTTTTTCTTGTACTAATCTTTGAATTCTTTTGTGCTAGTGTAGGACATACCTATGGCATTGCCAATAAACTTCTCAAATAAATTTATGGAGATGCCTTATATGGTGACCTTATTTTTTTTTTATACAATTATGAAATATTGAACCACCATGGCATTATGTTTAGTAATGTACTCCATAAAATTTATTAGCCCTTGCTTCTTGAGTTTCTTCTAGACCTTTTATTTTCAAACCTCTTTGCAAAGAATTATATCTAAACGGTCTCTGTCACTGCCCATGGTTGTTGTAAGTGAAGAGAAGGAGAGAGTGAGCTGAGATTTCTAGACATAGTCAAAATAATAAGGGCTTGAATGGGAAGGAAATCCCACCAAAGAAACATTAACATAATTGTATCCCCTTACCTCAAAATAAATGCAAATTTTCAAGATCATGATTTGGCTCATTGAGATGAAGCGTTACACATGTGAGGAAATAATAGATTTAAGTTGTAGATGTACCTTCCACATGAATGACACTATCCACCTTATGGGGGATGTTTCCTTGATCATAATAGTTAGTTAAATAGTAGAGCTCCACTCCAGTGCTGGTGAGAAGGTCTGCCACCCCATTTCCTTTTGTATAATTATGAGCAAGTTGGACTTGTGGTATGGTTTGTAAACTGTGCTTTGCATCATCAATGTTCTCCTTGACAGTGTGTGAAGGAATAATTTTTCCTTCTAAGTCATTTATGATTTTTAAAAAATCCCCTTCTATAAAGATTATGTTTTGTTTGATACTATATGCTAGCTGAATACCCAAAATGGCTACTTGGCTTCAGCTAGATGGTTTGTTTGCTTACACATGGGACCTATGTAAGCCACCATCATCTTTCATTTAGAGTTTTTTATGATGCCTCCTCTACCTTTAGGGCATGGGTTACCTTTAGAGGCACCATCAAAATTTAGTTTTACCCACCCCTCAAGGGGGACTTCCATTTGGTTTGTTTGTGAATTAATTCTTTTATGGAGGAATAAATAAATTGTTCAAGGTCCTAGTTATTAAGGATGAGATAGGCCCATGGGGGTAGGCTCCTTATATTTGGGAGGGAAAGCCTTCCAATTTTCAAAAATAGACTAATATATCTAGGGGAAGATGTTATTTATTTGATGCCTCTTTTTATGAAATAAGTTATAATTATGAAGCTTCTAAATACACCAAAACCAGTGAGGAAGGGTGAGGCACCAAAGGATGATCAGAGAAGGAATGTTCTATGAGGGGTTCCATTGTAGGATGAGGTCCAAGATACTATTGGGTTTAACCCAAACCATGTTAAGATGATTGAGAAGGATGATAAATAAACACAAACTGACTAGGCATTCCCAAAAAAGGTATTAAGTGGAGTCTTTCACACTTTGATAGATAGGGCATATATTTGGGATGATCAGTTGCCTTTTGGCTAGGTTTTCCAAAGTCAGAATCTTGTTCTACACTACTAGCCAATATAAAAAGATGACCTTGGGGATAAGATGCTTAACCCATTTTTTTTCAAATGGTCCCAGTTACTATCCAAATTGAGTTTAATGGCATGGCTCAAGTATATTGAATATGCATTGTTATCTTCTACACTTTAGACAAAATGATCCTCTTTCTAAATAGAGGGAATGTGGATCTAATTTAAATTTTGGTTTAGGTTTTGTATGGATAGAGATCAAGGGGAGATCTTTGTTGGAACCCCATCTCTATTTAATCTATCCATACTACCTGGCCCATGTCTCTTAGGCTGAGAGGGGGATGGGGGATATCCAAGCGTCATTCCAAAAATCAATTTTCTCACCATTACTAATTTTATAAAGGATGCTTCTTTTCAAAAGGTCTTTGCAACTGGATATGGCCTTTTAGAAGCTAGAACCATCAGTATGGCCCTCCTCGCATAGGATGTCATCCTCTTCTCCTATTTTTTTGTATTTGGCCTTAAGTATTCATATCCATTCACCATTCTCCTTCATTAGATGCTAGCCCATTTTAGCCAATAATGTTATGTATATAGTATTTAAGCTTCTCAGCCCCAGACCTCTGTTAGCTTCAAGGAGGCATAATTTTTCCCATGCCACTATGTTGAATCTAAATCTTTCTTTAGTTCCTCTCCACAAAAAGTTTTTTTTATTTTTTGCAATTTTATAGGCCACATTGGATGGAATTTTGAAGATTGACATAAGATAGACATGAATAATCTGAACTAAGTCTTTGAATAACTAATATTTACCCACTTGGGTAAGGTGGTGACTCTTCTAGCCCACTAATTTCCTTTGAATATGATAAATCAGAGGGTTTCAAATATGGGATTCAATTTTTCCCACAAATAGAGGAATACTCAAGTGATTATCTAGAAAGTTACCCACTTGACAGTTTAGAATTTTATAAATCCTTCTTTGTTGAGAGGGAGGTGTATTGATAAAGAAGAGGAAACTTTTTTGGAAGTTGATTCATTAGTAGGACACTTTTTCATAATTTTTAAGGATGCATTTGAGGTTCTTTGCTTCCCCATTCTAGAAATCTCCTAAAATGATAGTATCATCTACAAACTATTGGTGGGTGATAGGATCAGTATTATGGGCCACTAAAATCCCCTTTATCATACCCTGGCTGTAGGCCTATCTCAAACTTATCCCCAACATTTGAGATAAGATGATGAAGAGGTAAGGAGAAAGGGGGTCTCCCTCTTTTAAACCTATTGAGGCATGGAAAAAACCTTTAGGGACCCCATTTATAATGATGGATTACTTAGGAGTGGCTATACAATTCGATATGATATTTTGGGTGTCATGATTAACCCTAAGCTTTTCCAAAATCTATAATAGAAATCACCAAGAACATGGTCATAAGCCTTTGACATATCTAGTTTAAGTAGCATACCATGTCTAAAATATTTGGTGATGGAGTGAACCTCTTCATGAGTTATGACAATGTCATTAGAGATTTTCCTACTATGTACAAAAGCCCCCTATTATTCCCTGATGATTGAGTTGAGAAAGGGTTGCATGTATTTGACAAGAATGGAGGATCAAATCTTGTAAATGGTGTTGCATAAGCTAATGAGCCAAAGTCCTGAATGTTGGTGGCTCATTATTTTTTGGGGATTGGTACTAAGAAATAATTGTTTATTTTTTTAAGGATGGATTTGGAGTGAAATAATTCTTTAATATCTCTTTTGACTTTCAGATGAATAATTTCCCAAATTTTAAAAAAAAATAAAAGGGGAAGCCATCTGGTCTAGAAGCCTTGAGGCCATCCATGAAAAAGACAACACTTTTGATTTCTTCCTTAGAAGGCATTTGGATAAGGGAAGCATTGTTCATATCTGAGAATACTTTATCAAAGTTGGGTAGTTCAGAAGAGACTAGTAAATTATTTGGTTCACCATCCTCTAAAAATAGGTTATTGAAAAAATTAATAATGTGTCGAGATGTGTCATCCTCATCCTTTCTAGTGGTTCCATATACTATTTGCATCTAGGGGATTCTATTAGTACTCTTATGTCTATAATTTGAGTGGTGGTAGAATTTAGTATTCATGTCCCCTTCCTTCAGTGACAAACATCTAGATTTTTATTTCTAGTAAGCTTCTTATTTTGCTTCCAAGTTGTGAAAGTGACATAGGAGGTCTTTTTCCTTAGTAGCCAGTTACTAATTTTAATCCCCAGAGGCACTAATTTATTCAATAATAGAGAGTTCAATTCAAGATGTTTTTCTATAGAAATATGCCTCCAAATACTTCTTTGTTCTAGATTTTCAACTTGTTTTTGAAGAAGTTGAGTTTTTTTTATGAGAGTAAACATTGATGATCCTAAAAAAGGTTCCTCCCACCATTATTTAAAGGAATAAATGAAGCTAGGGTGATGGGTCCAGATACTTTGAAATATGAAAGGGCAACACTTTGGCTTAGAGAGTTTATTAACTTCAAAAATAAAGAGGTTGTGATCAGGGCCAATTCTGGCCAAAGAAGAGAACTTGCTAAAATACAGGATGTCCCAATTTAAAGAGATTAGAAATATATCAAGGTGGACCTGGATCAATTTTACTCCAAGTATTATATTAGACCAAGTAAAGGGGATACCATTGAGATCCACATATATTAATCCTACATTTGCAATAAATGCATTGAATTCTAGTATGTTATCAGTAAGGTCAATGAGGCCACCTTTTTTATCCCCCAAGGTGAGGGGAGTGTTGGAATCACTTTCCAAAATCTAGTTCTAATTGGTACAGTTCTTATAAAAGTCCACAAGTAACTTCCATAGGATATTTATACAAGATTTGGAGTTTTAGGCATAAACATTGGTGAGAATCCATTTATCCTTGCTTGTAATATCAGTGAATCAGATGGAGATTTGGTTAAAGGATTTCCAAAGCAAGCCACCTTCCAAAGCATTAGGATTTCAAAAGATAGCTAAACCTCCTAATGCACCTATGGATTCTGAGGCAATAACATGGGCATTTTTCCAAATCTGTACCACACTAATTTGAGAGTAGAATCAAACATTTTGCTTTCCTAAATAAGAAAAATGGAGGGATTGACCCTTTTTATAGTGTTTCTAAGAGTCCTTTGTTTATTGGGGTTATTTAACGCCCTAATATTCCATGAGAGAACTTTCATTTTTTATCCTATTGGACCTCAAGATCTAGTTGAGAACTATTAGCAATCTCTTTTGTATTTTTTAGATTTCTATTTAAAATTATAAGAGATCTGCCAACTAGTTTAAGAGTAACCCCAAGGTTAACTTTCTCCTACCTATTTTGGATTTAGGAAAAATAAAAATCCCTTCATCCTAAGGAGGGTCCTGAGAGGGAAAAAGGGGATCAAAGCATTGTCTCGCTTCTATATCAATCAAGGGGGAAAGAGGAAGGGAGGGGAGGGGGGGAGGGGGAAGGGGAGGGAAGAAGCCTGAGTTACCAAAAAGGGGTATTTTCTAAGCAACGGATTATGTAGTCTCTGAAGGGAGGGGGGAGGAGTCAAAGGTGAGAACCATAGGAGAAAGGTAGAGTGCTTGGGGGAGAAATGGTGGGGTAGAGGAATAGAGAGGGGAGAATATGGGAGGAGGAAGGTGAGAGATAGGGGGATGAGTGATCAAGGAGGATAAAGCCCAAGAAGAGGGGTGAAAAATATAAAGGGAAATAAGGGGGGAAGGAGAGGTAGAGAGAGGGAAAAGGGGGAAGAAGGATCACTAGAAGGAGGGGTAGGTGAAGGGGGGAGTGATGCTAGGGGGAGGGGTAGGTGAAGGGGGGAGTGATGCTAGGGGGAGGGGTAGGGAGAAGAGGCTAGATGGTGCAAACTCAGAATGTTGAGAGCACTTAAAGGCTCAAAATTAGGCAATGAAAAGAGAGGGGTGAAAGGGTTAGAGCTCATAATACCTTTGAGACCATGAAAATAAAAAGGTAGCATGGTAGATTAAGAATAAGCTCTAAAAATGGGGTTGACTAAGGTATAGGTCCATGTAGGCATAATGGATTTTGAACTGGTAGTATTTTTGAAATTGATGGGTGGAGAATCTTTGGGCTTGTTAGCTAGAAGAGTCCTTGGGGGTGCTCGAGGGGAGCCAATTCTTAGAGATCACTCTAAATGAGAAACCTTATTTGAGGCATCAAATTCATCTCTGAGAGGGGAGGAATCCTCTGAAACATGTCCTTTTTTAGGTAGTCATTCAGGATGTGACTAGGGACATCACATTTAGGGTAGATAATAGCATTATTTTCATAAAAAATGTTCTGAGTCCAAACACTGTACTTAGATTTGATCTTAATATCATGATGAAGTGGCTTATTGGCTAGTAAAAAAATTTGAACATGGGAAACAACCATTCTTTGACATGAGAGAGTAACTAGGTTAATTTTGATGAGTTGACACAGGGCTTTAGTGATCCCATTGATAACTTTGGGCACCAATATTATAGTGGGAGATCAATTAGGATGACCCACATGGGAACATCATCCATGGTAGTAGTGTTGAGACTTGAGCTGGACTTCCATCTTTTGACTAAAATGCTAGCCTTCCCCATGAACTAGGGTCCTTCCAAAAGTGCATTGATGTAGTCTTCTTGAAGGTATAGATTAGCAAGGAAAAAAACCTTGGCCAATGCAATGACTTCCAAGTGGCCCTTAGGTTTCCATCTTTATTTAGACTATTTCTTAACGGCGTCTATGTTTGATTGAAACCTAGTGACTCTTACAAGAATGGATTTGGTGAGATACACATTAGCATATTCTATAATGGTGTCTATTATAGGGATAATTTTTTTTATCTACATCAACTAATAAAATTTGGTTGCCTAAAGTGACATGGCGCAATAGATCTATTCCTTTTGACCATGTGAGCCCATGAAGGTTTCAGAAGGCTAGGGTCTAGTGATTTTTGAGCTAGAAAAGAGTTGTTTACAAAGTTCAAAATTGTATCTGACAAATTTGGAATTTTATCTTGAAGGACCAAAATATTCAAAAACTCATGAGAGGAATCACGTGATACTGAAACAACATTGACCATAGGCATTTCACTAGCACACCCATCTTGAGACTAGGCACTATGAATTTGGTTGTTATGAGATTCCTACCTGAACATAAATTCAAACTAACAAAGGTCTTTTATAATGTTAATTTTGGATGAAATGTTCATTTTTAACATAATATTTGGTATTAATAGTGTCTCTACTTTGATTTTATGAGTCAAGTCATTGTGATCGAACTACTACACTTATAATATAATATAGATACAACAATGTGACTTAGTCCACATAAGCCACCGCGGATAAATATGAAAAAATAATAATTTTCCCATTCCTTTTATTACCTATTTATGATTATTTCTAAACATAAACCTTATAAATGAATAATATTAATGTTATTATATAAGAATATTATACCTGTGTACAAATAATTATCATGAAGTGTGTGTCATAGATAGAGAAAATAAATTTCAAATGCCTGGGTACCACGTACCATTAGGATCTAATGTGCATTACCATATATTTTACATATTACTGGGTATATAAAATGGACAAAATTCTTCAACATATTGATAGGTATGAAGGTAGGGCAATAATATAAAGTGATTTGGTATATTGGTCATGGGGTATATAAAAAGGGGACATTTTTGGAGAGATACTGAATCATTCCATCTTTTGATATTTTAAACAATTATTTTATCAAAACTATTGTTGGCATAACCCTAATAGGGAAAATGGTTCAAATTTTCTAGACAAGTGGAGAAGACACTTATCTTTAATGACTTGAGGTTCAATAGTTGTGATAGGGATGATTAACACACCCAAATGCAAGAATCAAAGGAGATACCATCATGAAATAAAAATAATTCAAAAGCATTAACCTTAATGAGGGCCTCAATTAATGCAAACATTTTTTTTCACTTTTAAGGGTATAACACTCATTCCAAATATTTTAAAAAATTGATGGAAATATATGATTCTCACTAAAAATTAGAGTTCATATCTTTACTAAAATTGAAACTATTCAATATTGAGTTTAAAAATGGAGATGTGATGAGTTTAGATTATAAAATATATAAAATCAAGCCTAATGTTGATGCAACTAGTATAAAAATTGATTTTTGTATGACCAACATCATAAAGGCTCTTTTTCATACATACTCAAGCTACTTGGAGTCATTTTAAGGAAACAATCTATTTAAGACTCTCACATTTGATCAATTAGTTAAGAAAATGGTTGAAAGAGAAAAAAACCTTCAGAATAAAAATAGAGTCCATTGGAGAAAGATTTTTTTATGAAAATTAAGAAAGGCAAGTCTTTTAGGAATGTAGTAAATGATAAGTGCAAATGGAATAATGAAGAATGAGAAGGAAAATCTTGTAAAAACAATATCCAACATCATGAAAAATATAATGACAAATAACACTTGTATTGAAAATTCTAAAATAGAAAATGGAGTCATGAGACCCATGAAAACAAGACATCATGGGAGAAAATTGAAGCCTCTAGGAAAAAAAATAAAAATAAAAAAGGAGAAAAATAAAAAAATAAAACTAGATTCAATGCATTTATCTTGTGAATGCATACTTTCCATCTCTGAAAAAATAAATAATGCTTCATAGAGTTAAACCTGGGATAATGATGGTTTCTATACATTGGTGATACAAAAAATATGACTTTTCAAAAGGATGTCTTTAAGGATTTTTATCAATAAAATTGTGGTCCATTGTATTTGGAAAATAAATCAAGTTTGCGACCTCAAGGCATGGGTGCAATCTAACTCAAGTCATTGGGACTTAAAGAATTCATTTTCTAAAATTCACTATACCTTCCTAAGTTATACATTAAATTGTTGTCTCTTATTCAAATTATATATGAAGGCCACTCCATTCTACTTGATGATGGAGAGGTTAATGTCATCATCTTGAAAATGTGATAAAATATTTGTTCTAACTAGATATGAGGAAGGAAAATTGATGGAAATTAGGGGTTAGCACTCAGTGATAGAGAAAGGTTTTCATCTTAATATAGAATAAATGCTATTGAGTTTAATATGTCATGCTATATTTGGTCACACACATATTAAAAAAATGGTAGAATGCATAAAAATGGTGTATCATGCTTTTTGACTCTATCCAAACATATTGAAAAGTGTGAAGCTTGTATATTGGTGAAACACAAAAGAGAAAAATTTCAAAATTTAGAATAGAAATTCAATATGAAGTTATAGTTGGTTCACTCTAATCTATGTTATTTTTCAATGCTCTCCACTAGTGGTAAATAACAATTTATGTTTTTGATTGATCACTACTATAGGATGACTTGGATATATTTTATGAAGAATAAATTATATGCCTTCCATACATTTCAAAAAATTTAGACCATGGCTAAAATTAAAGCCCAATCATGCATTGACACACTTAGTACTAATAATGTTGGTGAGTTCACTTTAAAGGTGTTTAAAACCTATCTCAAATATAATGTAATCAATCATCATATCACAATCCCTTACACTCATCAATACAATTGAGTATTTGAGTAGATGAATTGAACTATCATGAATATGGTTCAAGAAATTTTATTCTTCAAAGGGGTAAATATACATTTATGAGCAAAAGCAACTAAACCAAAAATATACCTTCAAAAAAATTCACCATGAGCAGCCCTTTATATGAAGACTCCATATGATATTTGTTGTGGTCATCTCCATTTAGTGAAGCATCTTTAGATATTTGGATTCACATACTAGGCATTGATTCCAAAGGATAAAATGAATAAATTCAAACACGAATCACAAATGCATACTTTTGGGATACTTTGAGTATTCAAATTCATACAAAGAATATAAGTTAATCAACTAGAGAAATATGTCAAATTTGATGTTTTTAAGGGTGTAGATATGGAGATTCCAAATAATGAAGGGGGAACTATAATTGGGAAATACTTTAATCTCTATTAACTCATGTAACTGAAAATGAAACTCCACATATAGTAGATAATATAAATTCATTAGAGGATAGTACTATTGAAAAAATGAAGGAGATTTAAATCTATTAATTGAGGCACTAGTGATTTAACAACATACACAAAAAACTATTCAAAAATAGGATGAATAAACATTGAAAGATGTCAGACCTATTGAGGTTTGTAAAATAAGAATAAGAAGTGCACAAAAAACTACAAAACACTTATACAAGTTACTATATTAAATTCAAGATAAGATAAAAATCTTACCTTGTATTACCCTCTTGAAGAATTAGCAAATGCTTATTAGGAATTTAAACGCACTTCCTTTAAATAGGATGAAAAATCTTGATGCATGGAAAAATTAAATGAGAGGTGAGTATGATGCATTGGTCAAGAATAATTTTTTTAAATTGGTTGACCCTCCAATCAGTTATAAACCAATTGGATACAAATGGTTCTTTCATAATAAGTACAAAATAGATTGCTCACTTGAAAAGAACAAGTCAAGGCTTAACTTAAATGTATATTCACAGAAAGAAGGAGTGGATTATAATTAAACCTTTACACTAACATTAAATCAGACTACCATTCACACCATGTTGGATCTAACAACACATTTATGCATGTAAAGATCACCAAACGGATGAAAAAACTATATTTTTGAATGGTTATTTCAAGGAGAAAGTGTACATGATATAGCCTAAAGTATTTTTAGTAAATGTCTAAGAGAAAAAAGTTTGAAAACTAGAAAAATCATTGTATGGTTTGAAACAAGCCCCAAAAAATTGCTATGACAAACTTACTCAATGCCTCCTGAACATGAACTTCAAAATTTTTGAGTTTGAATATGAAACTATTTTTGTCAAAATAATTGACAAATAATTTGTATTTATATAGTGATATATGTTGATTATCTAATTATCATAGGAAATAATGAAAAATACACTATAAAATTCAATGTTGACATCAAAACACATCAAACCATGAATGTATAGTTCAATGTTACAGACTTGATAATGTTTAGATAAAGTATCCAATTACATTGGTTAAACTTAAAATGTGTATAGGTATCTAATATGAATTTATGTAGAGAACCAATATATTATTTCACTTTATTGTATAGGAAGATGTTATCCTCCAAGGTCGTAGTATTTTCTTCCATTTTGGACTTCTATATTATAGTTTTCTAGATGCTTTGTCTCTCTCCATGGAGAGAGTTTAGTGTTTTATAAAAAAATTTAAGGTTTCTATAAACCAATGAGTGATCAAAAGTTATTTATCCATTTTAAATCATGGTACAAATTTTTTCATCACTTAGATGGAATACTATAATGTTTCTTGTAATATGGTACATCTTGACATATAATCATATTGTGCATCCTAAAATATGTTTCCTAAGTTCATTTTTTGACTAAGGGGTTAATTTTTAGAACTTGTTATTGGTTCCCTATGGAGTTATTTGAGTGACAGTGGAGAAAATATGGATCGTGTTGCTTTTCTTGTGTTGAGCCAAAATTTATTTGATTTAAGTGAGATAATATTGAGGTGGTAGATTTATTTTATATGGAGTGGTTTTAAATTATTGAGTGGAAGTGGAAGGCAGAGTGGAAATTGGTTACTTTGGAAAGGGTTGCAGTGGTGGGGTCAGGATACTATATTTTTCATATATTCTAATGTGGCTTTATTTTGTGTTTCAAATATTCATTTGGAAGTGTCCTCATCCATGTTATTCCTATTATCTTATTTCAAATTTCAGCTAGCTTCTTCTGTTGTTTTTTTTCTTATTTTCTTCTTCTTGGAGGGAGGCATCCTCTCCCACCTTTTTCTATTTCTTCGGTTATTCCTCATTCTATTTTTCTATTTTTATTTGTTTTATTTTATTTATCTTTATTCATTTTATTTTTTCTCATTCTATATTTTCTCCATTCCCCACTCTCTTCCTTCTCCTTTTTCTCCTTCTCATCTTTTTCCTTTTTCTACTTGAGTTCTCTCTCATTTTTATCCTTCTCTTTTTTCTCATTTTTCTCCCTCAATTTTCTCTCTCATTTTCCTTCTATTATTTCTCCTTATTTTTATGTGTTTCTAATGCCTCTATTGCTTCTTTCATTAATTACAACATCTTCTTTAGCATTATTATTGTATTCTTCCTTTTTTTTTGCAATAACCTCTTCTTTTTATTTTCACCTATGTGTGGCATTCTTATTTTCTTCCTTTTTTTACATTTTATACTTTTCCTACTTTTATTTTCCTCTTTTTGTTTATTTTATTCATTTTTTTTTTTTGGGTTGTATCTCCAACTATTGAAACTTTTCTAGTCTTTGGTTCCTAATTTTAATGCTTTGAGAAATATGATAGCTATGACATGGTTTGCATTTACTTCTTCACTTTCTATGTCTGAGGAGGTTGCTTATGTGACCTCTGTATTGGAAAGATAAATAGGGGACTGTTATGAAATTCACTTAGATTGTGTTGGAACATATTTCTACCCTTTGTTCTTTTTATTTTATTTCTTCTTAGATGACATCTCAGTTATTTATGGTGGAGTATGTTCTCACTATTTTCACATTTGGAAAAAATTCCCAGTCATAGATCTAGTATATATTCTAGTGGAATGGGGTTACTTACGCTTTTTAGCTACATATATGTTCTTTGATTGTTTCATTTTTGGTATTTCCCTTGTTTTAAATGATGAAGCTACATATTAGAACAAAACCTATTTCCTCCTCCTTTTACATTCTTCTTCAAAACCTATTATTTTTATGTGGCTTCCTTTGTGTATTATTACTCTTCTACTACTTTGTTGATGTTTTATTAAATTTGGGAAAACCTATAAATATGTAGATTACCCTAAATGAATTTTTTTTTGCATAAAATCAAGGATAAAAATAAGTTACAAATGTCAAACACACTTATTTTAACTAGATATATCTATAAACTTACTAAATAAGGTAAATAAAGTATAAAATTGACACTTAGCATTAAAATAGTGACATAAGAGGAATTAGAAGCTAAAAATGGTAGGGTGGCTAAATCTGATGACTATAGAAATTGATATACAATTGAAATGAACCCTAGATAATAATTATATAAGATGGATAGGAGGGGGAGGGATCATTTACTCTGCAAGGCTGGGGTTTTCAATTAAATGTTGAAAATTAGGGATTTTATGGGTTATATTTTCCTTCATCTCTATGTTCTATGTTCCATATGAGAAATTTTGAACTATTGTGGTGACAACTATATGACAAATTCTCTTTCAAAACCCTATTTATTTTGCATGTGAAGAATAATGAAAATAAATTGTGGAAAAAAGGGTCAATAGTTGAAGTTTGACATGACCTCAACAACCTATTTGTTGAGTCTTGCTTACCTACCAATACTTTAAATATAGATCAAACTTCATGTAGTTATCCCAATATATAGTGGTGTGAGAATAACTGGTATAAAGTGCTAGATGTTGGTGAAATACTAATGTGATAACATGAATTAAACATGAATTATGACCTTTTAAATGTATTCAAATTTATCTTTTTGATACTAGGGTTGTGTGTAATTAGAATTGGGAGAAATAATGAATTTGATCTCAATGTGCAATTTCAATATTGGTGTTTTTTAGTGTGGAAAACTCTTATGTGAAAAATCATTTAAAATGTGTTTATATTGTCATATATATTAAATTAATTTGAATGTGGATTATTAGGGACATATTTAAATGTTCCCATGACTTTTTAAAAATTTCAAATTAGTCATTATTTATTGGGAGGATAAGAGAAGGGGATTGGATATTAGAGTGGGGCAGTCTTGTCCGATAGGGAGATGTGGTCCAATGGAGATTAAAAGTGGTGATAAATGATAATAATTATTTAATGATGCATGAGGATAACAACATGATGGATAGGTGCATTCTAGGTTTTTTAATCAAAGGGTAGTTGAAAGTTATCAAAAGGGCCCTAGGATAGGATCAGAGCTAAGTGTATAAAAGAGTAGTCAAAAGTGCATTTTTGATCTTAAGTGATAATTTATGTGTCTATATTTTCCCTTGATTTATTATATTAATATATGAAAGTGAAATTACTAGAGTAAAATGAAAAGGGCATCCTTAAATTTAACTATGAAGTGTAGACCTAAATGTAGGCCACAAAGATGAACCATGGTCCACATCCACCTAGAATTAAATATATGTAATACCAATATTTACTTAAGATGAATATAAAAAATCAATATAAATGAAAGTAGAGAATGATAAGGAATGAATACACTTGATTAGGTATGTGAACCATTATGTTTTCCTAGTGAAAAAACTAGTTATTATAGAGGGTAATACCCTTGGAGATTTCATTTCAATTGAATGGATTGGATTGGACTATGCATACCCAAATCCTCATCAATGGGAAAGTTTCATTATGAATTAAAAGGTTTTCTTGACTCCATCATCACATACCCAAAGTAGTGAAGTAATTTAGAATCCATGTATGAATCCCAATAGATTGTTATATTGTAAAACGGGTGAAAATAATAGTACAAATATTAGTGTAAATGAAAAATCAACCACTAAAGATGGAATAAGGATCAAATATGGCACAAAAACTAAGTATAATCTAGGTATTGTGTATAAAATGTGGAGAATGATATATATTTGTCATTCCATCTAGGAAACTAGTAAAAAACTAAGTAATGAAGAAGCCATGTGACACACATATACCCTCTAGAATATATCTGATTTATATAAACTTTAAAATAGAGTAATAATGATTGTGATTCTAAGTAAAACTTGCATTAACCTAGAACAACATGTCATGCATGATACCCCAAACTAATAAAATTATAGACAAAATTGAGTAATTCTAGAAACTAAGACAATAAAACTATTATATATTATCTTGGGTAATTTGAGATTATAAAAAATTATGGAAATGCCTATTTTATAAACATTTACACAACATCAATATAAAGGATATGAGAGTAGTGATCTATTTTATAATAGGATGATCTTGTTAAAAGTCACTTTTGTGCACTTTCTAAGACTAAACCTATGTTAATTTTGTTAAAAATACCAAATTTTATATGTTTGTTGCTTTGGGAGGTCTAGTATGTAAGACAAAATTTTATGAATGCCTACTCTTTTGATTTGAGTTCTTGAGCTTGTGTAATACATTAACTAAAAATAATTATGCAATATATTATTATGATATAAAAATGTAAATTTGAATAATAGTGATAACATGGAGAAGCATGGAATCATCATGGAGATAATCTAAGTAAATTAGTAATGTCAGATGTATTTAGGATCAATAATTCACATCAATAATATATATATATATATATATATATATATATATATATATATATATATATATATATATATATATATATATATATATATATATATATATATATATATATATTAGAATTTAGGCATACATATAAGTGATAAAACTAAGTATGCAATGCTTTAGGGATAAATTCATGATATCCATCATGACTGTGGAAAGGTTGGTTGGATGAATGATGTATATCATGGCATTAAAATTTTATTAAAAAAGAAATAAATGTGTCATGTCCATGGAACATTTAATCAAAGACTACACGCCAAACACACAATGCATGTAATAGAAAGCCAAGGGGCCACATACAAGCCATGTTTAAATGTCACTTGCTTGAGTGAAATTACATATAAAAACATCTTAAAATATCCTCACATGCATAAAATCAATTAATTAAGAATTAAATCCACATATACATACATGTTAAAATTCCAATATACTCATAGAATACACACAAAAATGTATTCAAAATTCCTCACATGCATAGAAAAAAAGAATGAAGGCTTAAAACTGCATACAAAATACATACTCAAATATCCTCAATGGAAAAGAGAGAGTACATAAAAGACACAAATATAAGAAATAAGTATGGAAAGTAAGAATGATAATATGTGATTTATCATCAAGAGCTAAGTTTAAAAAAGAATATATTCATTAAATGAAATAACAGATAGTATATCAGGATGTCAATGGATTAATAATATTAAAAGATGTAATGTAATGTGTAGAAATAAGCTATGAGTAAGACAAGGTATTCAAAGATGGAAAATACATGTGTATAATATGCCCCCATTGAGCTAGATAATGAATTCACATATTGTAGAAATCCTATGCTTGGTATGCAACTGAGTAGTGGATGTCTAAGCTCAATGGGACAATAGCTATAAAATGGATGGAAGTGTAAAATGATCCTGTATAATAGATAACTCTTATCCAATATATATATATATATATATATATATATATATATATATATATATATATATATATCTGTGTGTGTGTGTGTCAGTGCATGTGGGCACGCGCATGCACGTGTGTTTGTGTGTGTGTGTGTGTGTGTGTGTGTGTGTGTGTGTGTGTGTGTGTGTGTGTGTGTGTGTGTGTGTGTGTGTGTGTGTGTGTGTGTGTGTGTGTGTGTGTGTGTGTGTGTGTGTGTGTGCGTGTGTGCATGTGTGCGTGTGTGTGTGTGTAGTAGTAGTCATATTACCTATAATTGATTCAAGAAATGTTATTTTATCTTTAGTCACTCATATACACTAGTGAAGCATATATGACATGAAACTAGATAAAATAGTTATTGAGTAATTATGATCAAATGAATTGATGTATGAAAAAGTACATACAATCATGCATAAGTTCAAAATTTGGTATTTTTGGAATATTTTACTAGTTTTGCATTTTTACATATATAGGTAAAGAATATGTACAAACTAAAAGAGAGATATTAATCAATTAGTATTACAAGAAACTTAAAATTAATAGGTCATGGATTGAGAAAAGGAATGGTAAGCTTTTATGAAGGGAAAGGGTTATGCTATAGTGACTACATTGATATCAATGGATGAATGGAATATGAAATATGTACTGTATTATAAGTTTCACTACCATATTAATAATCTATAGCATGTTATCTCTATGGTGGATCATTATGAACTATAAGGATTTTTGGAACCCATCTTGAAGTATGTGTATCCTATGTTGGTTCCTTACATGAATTACCCTTGATGTTTTGTAATATAAATCTAGGATGAATATAATTATATAAAGGATCTCTATAATATGTAACAAATATCTTCTAAATATTCCTCTCAAGAATAGGCCTCCGTGTAAAGGTAGATATTTGTTGTGGAAATATCTGAGTAGCTTTCACCTTTTTAGGTGCTTCGACTGAAAACTATTGTATACTAACCAAATATATTTATGATAAAAGGCACTCATAAGGGATACCTGAAACTATAATGAACTAATTATCATATATATACTTTAAACATATATTTAATGTATAATGACTACATGGATCTATTAAATCCAAGGGCATCCCAACAATATATCAAAGACCCTTACACTAGGTATTACTTTGGATTTAGTGGCCACATGTGCGAGACCAAAATTTAGAGGTAATGTAATATCACCAATGGAGTTATAAATGTGACCAATATTGAATCCATTTATGACCATGGTGGTCAGAATAAAATCATGATATGTGTATCCAAGATGGTAAACAATTCCATTTGTACACATGTTCATACTTAAACTATTATCAACCATGACACTTTGAATAGGCTGGTGATCAATGTGAGATATAACAAATAGATAATGTAAATATGAGTCATGATATATTATCTCATGATTTTTAAATGTGATTAGTGTCATATATGGTAGTTAGGTATGATAGGAACTTATGATACCATTCAAAGGATGTTGTTCTTGTGCATGAAAATGGTAATAAGATGGTGGGAGTTTTGAATTATATGCACAATGCATGCCTGATTAATACAATGTATCATTAGTTATATCCTTAGGAAAATGATCACCAAATATTTTCATTTATTTAGTTTCACTTCATTACTAATTTGTAATTTTTATTAGGTTTCCCACATCAATGATGTTTGCATCTATCAAATACTGAATCGTGTATCTCAAACTGATACATCTGTTAGTAGTATGGCCTAGTACCTTGTGATAATCTCTAAAAGAATTCTGGTTGAAATATTTTGGAATAGACTTATCCATATCTACATATTTAATGGGAGGTATAAATATTAAATTACATTCTAATAGTCTTTTGAGGACCTTATAAGATGTTCTAATAGATTACTAAATTTTCTCTTTAGGGGAGTTGATAAGAAAATGCATGTAATATAATATGAAACTACATGTAATTTTGTCTTTTGATCATTATTATTATTAATTATCTTCACCTTGTATGGCATATTAATTTAAATCATGTTATTTGAATATAAACTAGTTGTGTACCTAAGCTTATTCATTTCCAGTAACTTAACTTCTCTTTCCCTTATGGTGTCACACAAATTTGTGAATAAGGTAACTTTTTTGAACATGACTAATTATTGCAAGGATAGGAGTAAAATTTTATAAAAAATGTATTTTATTTCTTTTTATACCATAGGATTTATCATTTTATAAAATATGGTTTTGTATCTTGAGACATTCGATAATAGGCTCAATAAAAATATGTTTAAGTTGGGAAATCTGAGCATATGAAATATTTTACACAATGTTGATTGAAAAATATATGAGAAACATATTGGATATTAGATAATGGATTAAATACATGTGCCAATTTGTGTGGTAAAACATAAAAACATTACAGTGCATAGTATTTGATACTTCTTAGAAATAACTTAATCAATAATATATCATTGGAAACATAGTCAAAACATGATGTATGAAATGATTTGAGATGTTGATCAAGGTCACCAATTTCATCATATAGTGTAATCTTGGGTGCCACAAAAATTATAGATAGGGTATCCCATATAATATTATATGTTGTGACAATGGAGTGTGAAAAAAATATGATAATCTAGTGCCTTATTAGATTTTGAAGCACCTTGTTCTAAATATAACACCTTAGTTTGTATAGGTAGTATCTCTTGCATAATAGATTTCAAATCAGGAAATGATGAGTATATGATAACCAAATTTGGTTTTCCTAATGACATAGTAATATGTTAAATTCCATGAGTTTTCCCCATTATGGAAGATGATACAAAATTTGTATCTAATGGGGGTATAAATTTGAAAAGATTATGCCATGTTTGTATTTTTTACATCGAAAAGAGTGTTCAATATTTTATTATGATCAAGAGGTTCCTCACAAAGTATTTATCTAAAAATATATATAACTTCCTCTTTATTGTTTAACAACCCCATTGGGGTCAACTAGAAATATGTGATTTTTTAAAAATTAAACACATATAATAAAAATAGATTACACCATGAGAATCTACATAGACCATATGAAATACTAAAAGTGTGCTAATAAAAAATAATCATAATACATTACATATCACTTATCTCTAATATAATGAGAGCGCATCATAACACAAGTAAATAAAGTAACTATATTAACTCAACCACAATTGATACAAGTCTATAGCCACACCTGTCAATATACATCAACAATGAATTACAAATATCATGATAATTTTCAATAATTACAATAAAATATAATGTAAAAATAATATACATGGCTTCCTTAGAGCATATTTCTCAAACTCAATTATCTATGACAATCTCAAGTGTCGTATCAATCAGCAATACTATTATGGGGAGGGAGAACATCATCCGAGCACTTTTCCAAACCAATCATGGACCAATGACCCCCCACACTAATCCCATTAGGAAATGGCCCTCCATTCATGGATGAGTAAATATTTAAGGAATGAGAATCTAAAGAGACAAGAAAGTACCATGTGTTGTATGATTTCCAAACTAAACATGCAATATATCATATAAAACTATTCTATTATAAGATATTGCACAAACATGTAAATCATACTAATGAAATTATAATGTCTCACTAAACATACTTTATCTAAAATTTTATTAATATTAAATAATAATGATCTATAGATCAATAAAATTTATACACACCACTTGATTGGATTGCCTTCATCTGTCATTGTGATACAAGTAATCCAGTGAAGTCTATTTCACTTCTTACTTTGTATCGATAATGTAGATTGGTCAAATACAATTCAGCCACAAGATTCATTTAATCTATGTACTACTAGAAAACACATCATTTAACATTATAAATATAGTATTAACCAAATCATACATTTATTCTATCAAACATATGGATGAATCTTACATTATTGCTCTCCCATACTAGAAATACTAACTACAATTTGTACCACTTGGGTAAAATACACAATTAACTATAGATTTTAACTACCATAATTAGTTTTCAAATATCATACACCCTATGATAACCCATATTACCATAGTCCAATGTTATGAGACATAACTACAAATCTTTCACAATCAATCATAATAAAGTAATCATAACTACATGAAAACTCAAGCATATATTCAACAACTAGATAAACAAGCCAAAATTTTCCCAAAACACATAATATTCCATCTTAGCATATGATACACTCTCAAAGATTATATGCATGCATACACAAACCTTAACAACTATTACAAAATATGATATTCACAGTAATAACCAACATGCATTCATTAAATCAGTTAGATGTAGATGTAAGTCATAACAATTATAGTATGTACCATCTCAGTATAACATACATTTATATTATAGTACTCTATGATATTTCATACTATAATAGGTTCCCAACTACTTAAAAACACATAAGCCAACTTATAATTTGAAGAATGAAATGATCCACATAGATATCAACAAGTAAACAAGTAAGAGATTATACTACCTGGGTATACCCTAAGATTAAACTACATATTAGCATCCCAAAGTAACATAACATATACATGCATCATGATGCACCATTATATACTAGATATATTTAAGCACTCTCATAATCATGTACTACACACAAGTACTTAGTTTACAATTAACAACCAATCAATCATTTGTAGAGAAACAAAGTACTCATAAACCTATTATGATCTTTCATTCTATCAACTTATCCCAATTTTAGGAGATTGTTCCTTAATTTTATAGTCTTTGGTCTTTAATAAAATTAATTACTCATTTTTAAAATATCTATACAAATATAGGTATAGTTCCTATATATGAGTACTTAAGCTATGTAACTAGCTTACAAGTATGTTGGTATTGATGCTTATGTCTATCCTTCTGAATGAATTCAACACACACACACACACACACACACACACACACACACACACACACACACACACACACACACACACACACACACACACACACACACACACTCAATTGATTTGGGGTGAAATCACACATGGTATCAAAAATTTTGTCATTATTATTATATACAGACTTCGCATGGCTTCTGATTACTCAATCATTAAATATAAATTAGCTATTTAAGGAACCTCCAAATCATTTTATTAATCAATAGTGGAATTTATTCATAATATATGTTATTCACAATATATTTAAATATACATATATACAAAATTCCACATTTATATGTGTGTAGAATTTTAACACCAAAAATAATTCATGGTATAGCGTATAAGCACAAGGATATATATTTTAGTTTACACATGCATTGAATTTATAAAACAATAAATGTCCTTGGCTAAACATATATAAATATAAATTTTCTCATACAACATAATTTATATGAGTATACCATACTGAATATTATATATCCATAGCAAGATATGTACAATTATCATCACTATATAATGCATACTAGGATTACCAAAATAACAATAAGTCCAAAAGACAAGAGGTACTCAATCATCATTCAAATATATTTATTTACTCATGTATTTATTAAACTACAAATATTACTTAACATGGACAACATTGTATAAGAAATAGAAGGATAAAATAATATTAAAATATAATAGCTATATGTCTCATTATATATATAATCATATACCTTTTATGCATATCTCTATCTATACATAAGTTAAGGTATGCAAATCATTGACTAACATTAACAACTAAATATGTAGTGTTAAGCAATTTCTATACTTCTTAGAGAGACTCCATGTAATGTAATAGATATCTAGGCTAATGATCATTCAATTAAGATGATAATAATGAGTCAAAAACTATCAATTATTTATAAATATATTAAATAAGTTGGGCAAAATAGAAGTGGTGCTTTAAATAAATATGAGTTTAAAACTTATAGTTCATACCTAAGACTAGTTGATGCCTCAACAAATCAGGTATAATTTATTTTGTTCAATCTTAGAGATATTGATGCCACATGTATATTTGTATTTATTCAACCTTTTATTAATTTCAAGCCACATCTTTATGATATAGATAATGACCTTATATACAATGGCTTCTAAATTATAAAACAACTTATTATTAATGTAACATACAATGATTTTAAATTATCATTACCAGTTAATTATCTATGTAAATTGATCCACATGTTCAGTAATTAGAATTTATCATTCACATTTGCTAGCTGCTCAAAAATCTGGTCATTGCCTTAATAGAATGAGTAACTGCATACAATGGCATATCGTTGCTTTCTCTTTCATGTAGACTACTAAATTTTAAAATAAATATTTTTATCAAAGGTAAAACATTGTTTGAATATTGTATAGACACTATATGTAATAAATATATCAACAATTCCATGCCACACAGAAGTACAAGAGACTTACTATGATTTGTATAGAGAGGCTTTCTTATATTTTAGTGCATTGTTGAGTACCAAGGTAAATCACCTTATTAAAAACCTAAGCCACTATAAATAAAATTAACTTAATATAAAAACAACAAATTACATAGCTAAGTGACAAAGCAATGACTTATACAAATCAGTGACAAAGCAACGAATTATACATCTCAATGACTTAATATAAAAAATAACCATTAAGAATTTTAAAACTGAATTATATACATATAAGTTAGCTAAAATGTTATAAAATAATCATTACATTAGTGTATCAAATCACCATAGTATTATAACATGACTGCATTTTATAAGATAATTTAAAATTGAAGAAGATATGGTTTCACTATAGTTTAGATTAACTCAGAGATCACTATTCGTGTAAAAGTTTCTTCAAAATTATGTTATGTTATGATGGGATCTAGGAAGCACAATTGATTACCATGTACAAGCAACTAAATGTGGAATTTAACCAGAAGTAACAAGTAACTAGAAATTCAAAAATAACACAGAATATGAGAGACAATACCCAATTGTATTAATACTCTTCCCAAAAAGAATTATAATGAAGAGACACCACACTCTTCCACACCTTACAGGCTTCCCACACCAAGTGTATAGTAATTCACCTTCAAGAGTTCACTCTCTCAATTATGGTCCCAACACACAACTCAAACACAGAGTTGGTGTTCACCTCCAACCAGTTAGTATCACTACTGCCAGTACACCGAGTATACACACATACTCAACCGAGTACACAACGCACTCTAAGTAGATCTCCCATGAGCTTGCTACACCTGTTATGTTATTGATCTCCCTGATCATGCTGCCACCTGCAAATCAACTTGGTTTTGTAGCACCTGCAAACCTAGATCTCACACACACAAATACCTGCAACTCAAATGATATTACTATTGGAAGGATCTACCTTGCCTTCCTCTATTGCTCTATGAAGTATTGTTGTCACCTTTGATCTTGCTACCTCGCAGATCTCCTTTGACCTCGCACACACACATGAAGAACCCTTATCCTTGCCTCACCAAGTCCTTATGATTCTCCAAACTAGTACCCTAGTGGATCTTCTACTAGAACTTGCACAACCTGTAGCTCTACCTGATCATACACACTCGGTACCCCTTTGGAACTAGGAGGAGCTACCCTTGCTCTCTTCACACACTGAAGGAGCTAGCATGCTCAACTCTCAAACTAGCACACTTTACAATACAACCCATGAGTCTATTATATAGATCCCATGCAAACAATAATTAGACATCCAATTACAATAATTAGATCTACAGCTCAAGACTAAAACTGGCCTTCTACATGCAAACAACCGGTTTGTTAACTAACTATCCATGAAACTGACAGCTTCAGAACCACACATGCGACCAACATCGGTCCCTATCTGGCTGGAGATGACCGACGTCGGCCGATACCTGACCGATGTCAGTTGCTTTGCTTACTAGATATGGCTAATGTCGGTTGATCAGATTGACGTCAGTTTCTCTACAACTCAGCAACCTCTCAACAACCTCCTCCATGTCTACATCAGTAAAGCTTTTAGCTCCACAACCTAACAATCTCCCACTTGGAGATAAATAGTTGCACTGTACCTATACTTGTACACCATCTAATTTGTTTCCTAGCTTGTATCCTTCTTCAAGATCAATCCTAAAGACCAACGACCACACAACCTATGGTGCACCTCCTGTCATCTAAGTAACCTACTGTATCCGTATCTACAAACCCATGTAGAAAATAACTTGACCCTGCATCGCATGTTGACCTACTACTGGTCCCTCTCAGATACCTGAGAATCCACTGAACTGCCCTCCAGTACTTCTTTCCCAGATTGGCTCCAAACTTGCTGACAACTCCCACTACGTGGGCAACCTAGTTCTAGTACACATGTACTTAACCTCATCATCTGAATTAGGACACTATTCATAGAACTGTCCAACCCATCGACGTGCTAACCGATTTCACATAATCATCCAGAGACAAAATCAACCTGTGATCTTCCATGTCTCTAGAACACACTTATGCCAAAGAATTTCACTCCTCTAAATTCTTCATGACACACCTCTGAATGAACTTTACCTTTAGCTCAAAAAAACCTTGTATGTGTAACCCTGCATCACACAACATATAGTAACAGGATGATGTTGCAATCATCACCCACCTGGTAAAGAAACCACAGTAGTTACAATGACATTGACTAAAGCCATGCTTTGTCATCCACCTGTCAAACCTGTACCACTATCCTGGAGCTTCCTCAAGACCATATGACTTGGCCTTCCATCTCACGTTTCCATTCTCTCTATTCTTTAACCAAGGTATCCATTCATCTTTCAGTGCTTTCATACCAGTTGACAACCCTACCAAATCTTCCATTTGGTTCTACATCCTAGGAATCAAATTCCTTATTCATGCCATGCTCCCACTGTTTCCTAGATCCTTCCTACTCTACAGTGAGAAACAAGTATAAAGAAGAGGAACAATTAATTTGAGGCTTACTTACCCTTTCAGTCCTCCATATAGGCATTTGAGACTCCTTGACAACTTGTTGTCTGCCCAAAATCCATTCCAATGACCGACCTCGGTCACCACATAGTTTGCATCTGACTGAAGTCAGTTGCATGTGACTATCCTGACTACCGACATTGGTTTCCTAACCAACATCGATGTCTACCTGTCACCGACATCAGTTCACTGATCGACATTAGTCTTACCCTGCCTGACACCATCGACTCTGGTCTGCACATGACCAACATCGACACCTATCTGTTTGACGTTGATTCTTCCTGATCGATGCCGGTACCTGTGTTCTCTTGTGAGTGATGACTTTTTACCCATGGGCTCTCTTTGGATCAAAACCCTGTCTAAACTACCCTGCTCAGAGTTACTCAGCCTTCTCCACTAATCTCTGTCCGTCATCTCTTCCATGAACACCAAGGCTTTCCAGTTCTTAAGTCTTTCAAAGACATCTAACTTCCTCTTAAGAACATGCATCTCCTTCTTGCTCATGTGACTAAGCCTACAAAGCCACGTCTTCACAATAGAAGAAGAATCAGTAATATAAGTAGATAGATAAAGGATACCTACTTTCTTACCACCTGCTGATTCAAGTGCATCCGCTATGAGATTTTTTGTGCATCTCTCATCACCCAACTTTCCTAAAGAAATTAGCCATCTTCAAGACTGGGACCTGCATGACCTCCTTCAACACCCATGTGTTGGCCATCTGCAATTTCAACCACACTTCCCCTTTGCCAAAACTTTGACAAGGCACACTAGTCCCTAAATAAATATTTCCAAAGTCTCCAAAGACCTTAAGATGGAAAAGTACTCTATTTCAGGCTGCATGGAAAGAGGCAACAAAATCTATAAAACAAGATTCTACTTTATCCAAGGAACATCCCAGAGTATCCTGTGTAACAACACCTACAACATCTGCTTCTTCAGTTCCTTCATGCTGATCTTCTACCAACCAACAATTTTTGTTTACCTGCTCTTTCTTTCCATAACACCGTAATTGACTATTCTTGCTTTTGAATTCCTCCATACTTTCTTCTGCCATTGCTATACTCCCACTCAATCAGAAACCCTTGAGAGTGACCTGTAATCAAACACAAACCTGCTCCCTACAACCTTAGCTCTGATACCACTTGATGGGATCTAGGAAGCACAATTGATTACCATGTACAAGCAACTAAATGCAGAATTTAACTAAAAGTAACAAGTAACTATAAATTTAGAAATAACACAAAATATGAGAGACAATACCCAATTGTATTAATACTCTTCCAGAAAATAATTACAATGAAGAGACGCCACACTCTTCAACACCTTACAGGCTTCCCACACCAAGTGTATAGTAATTCACCTTCAAGAGTTCACTCTCTTAATTACGGTCCCAACACACAACTCAAACACAGAGTTGGTGTTCACCTCCAACCAGTCAGTATCACTACTGCTAGTACACTGAGTATACACACATACTCAACCAAGTACACAATGCACTCCAAGTAGAACTCCCATGAGCTTGCTACACCAGTTGTGTTTTTGATCTCCCTAATCTTGCTGCCACCTACAAATCAACTTGGTTTTGCAACACCTGCAAACCTAGATCTTGCACACATAAATACCTGCAACTCAAATGATCTTACTATTGGAAGGATCTACCTTGCCTTCCTCTATTGCTCTATGAAGTGTTGTTGTCACCTTTGATCTTGCTACCCTACATATTTCCTTTGACCTCGCACACACACATGAAGAACCCTTATCCTTGCCTCACCAAGTCTTTATGATTCTCCAAACCAGTACCCCGGTGGATCTTCTACCAAAACATGCACAACCTATAGCTCTACCTGATCATACACACTCGACACCCTTGTGGAACTAGGAGGAGCTACCCTTGCTCTCTTCACACACTGAAGGAGTTAGCCTACTCAACTCTCAAACTAGCACACTTTACAATACATCTCATGAGTCCATTATATAGATCCCATGCAAACAATAATTAAATCCATAGCTCAAGGCTAAAATTGGCCTTCTACATGCAAACCAATTCATTAACTAACTATCCATGAAACTGACAGTTCTAAAACTGTACAGGTGATCGACGTCAGTCCTTGTCTAGCTGGAGATGACCGATGTCAGCTGATACCTAACCGATGTCAGTTGCTCTGCTTACTGGATATGACCGATGTCGGTTGATTAGACCGACGTCAATTTCTCTGCAACTCAACAACCTCTCAACAACCTCCTCCATGTCTGCATCAGTGAAGCTTTTAGCTCCACAACCTAACATGTTATTTTAAATAAAAGGTATACCATAGTGTTTGTGGTGGTATAATATGACTCCTTTTATCTAAGTCATTGTAATACTCTAAATCATTGCATCAAATCTATAAATTTCTACATTCAATTTATGTTGCTTTTAGACTTTGTACTACTATAACCTAGTGTATATAAATAATTATACATGAAATTAAATAAATATATTATCTTAACAAGTATATATGTATATATAGTGCATATAAAATATTAGGAATACAAAACATATATCAATATTAATGAATTATAGATAGAAATAAAATGCAAAAAATACAACACAAGATAAACACATATTTAACATGGTTTACCCAATATGGGCTACATCCACACAGAAATAGCAAGTTCTTATCTTTAATTAGTCCAAAAATATGAATGTATAAAAATTTCAAGACATCCATTTCAATCTCCTCTTCACTTACATAAAGTGTGCCATCATAACTGAAATAACTTCATATCAAAAAGAGGGTTAGATATAAGGCAAAAATAGACAAACATAATTTCTACCATTATATTTGCAACCCAATAGTGAATGGTCCAGATTTACTAAAAAATTATAATATTTTATAATACATTATAATAATATTAGACTCCACCATCCAACAATCTCCCACTTGGAGACTGAGTGTAGCAACTCCACCACTACAACTCTTCCTTGGAATTTTCATTGAAATTTGGCCTTGACATGTTTCTCAACTTCCTTGTTATCCCTAAATACCTATTGAAGCTGAAAAACTCTCTAGATTATCCTTTGTTACTACTTTATTTAGAATATCCATATGATTCTAACTTGTATGGATATTTTCCAACTTCAATTGACCAATCTCTAAAACTGAACGAATGAAGCGATACCTAAGTTGTATATGTTTCTGTCTTGAGTGCAATGTTGAGTTCTTTTCTAAATGAATTGCACTCTGGATATCAATGTATAACTTGTAATCTTATTTATTATGCCTAAACTCTTCCATGAACCTTTACATCCATATCATCTCCTTGTTAGCTTCTATAGTTACAACATACTCTACCTCTGTATTTGACAAACTAACTATCTTCTATAATTTTTAATTCCAACTAAATGTTGTATCACCAATAGTGAAAACATAACTTGTGGTGCTCCTCATGCCATCTAAATATACATCCATGTCTGCATAAACATATCCTTATAAGTTAACATCTAAACTTTTATAACACAGTTGTCTATCAGTATTACCTCTCAAGTACCTGAGAATCTACTTGACGACATCCCAGTGCTCTTTTCCTAGTTTATTCATAAACCTACTGATAACTCCTACTGTATGATTAATATCTAGTCTTGTGCACACCATAGCATACATTAAACTTCCAACTACTGAAGCATATAAAACTTTAGACATGCAATTGATTTCTTTCTGCATTTTGGGACACTGTTCCTTATTTTAAAGTGCCTCCCAAAGGTCTACTTCCAGGTTTTGCATCTTGCATATTGAACCTGAATAACACCATCTTGATGTACTCTTCTTAAGATAATGTCAATTTTTTATTTTTCCTATCTCTTTTTATTCTCATACCAAGTATTTTATTTGAAGCACCTCAATCCTTCATTGCAAAAGAATTTGCTAATTTTCTTTTGAGATTATTTATATCCTACATGTTAGACCCTGCAACAAGCATGTCACCTACATACAATAACAAGATGATATAGCTTCCATTATCTAATATCTTAAAATAGACACAGTGGTTAGAATGACATCTAATATAACCTTGTTCTGTCATAAACATGTCAAATTTTAAATACCATTGCTTTGGATCTTACTTTAGACCATACAAACTCTTTTTCAACCTGCACTCCATTTTATGCTTACTTTTTACTTCATATCCCTATGGTTGTTCCATATATATTTTCTCCTTCAAATCACCATGAAGGAAAAAAATCTTCACATCTAACTCTTCAAGGTGAAAATCTTCTACTACTACCAAAAAAAAATAGTTCTTATGGAAGTCATATTTACAACTAGAGAAAATATTTCATCAAAATCAATACCTTTCTTTTGTGCAAACCCTTTTACAACAAGTATATCCTTGCACCTCTTTTACCTCCATCTTATTTAAGCTTATAAACCCATTTATTATGAAATGATATTTTACCTACATGCAATTGAACCAAATCCCATGTTTGGTTATGTACAAAAGAGTCCATCTCTTCTTTCATGTCTTGCTCCTACTTCTTTCTAGTTTCTCCCTGCATTGCTTCTTCATAGCTTTTTGGATCACCACCATTAGATAATAATAAATATTAAAGTGAAGTAGAGTATCATCTATGGAGTCTACTTACTCTGTTAGATCTTACAACTACACTTTTAAAAGTTTGAGCAACTTGTTATTTTTTTTGTAGTTATTGCACATTCTGATTTTTTGGCATTTTTGGAATTTCATTTCCTATGATTTCATCAAGTACTAAATATTTTGTATTTGGATTTTCTCATTTTTTCCTTACAACTAATCTCTATACATGACCTTATCATTAAATATCACATCTCTACTCCTAATTATTTATCAATTTTCAAAATCCCATAATCGGTAACCAAAATCATTAATTGCATATCCAATAAAAGTACATTTCTTGGATTTTTCTTCAAGATTGATTCTATTTTATTTATCAATATGGACACATGCTTCACAACCAAAAGTATTTGAGAAGGAATAATCTACCTTTTTACTTATCCATGCTTCTTTTATAATGCCACCATCTAAAAGACTTGAAGGCCCTCTATTTATTAAGTAAATAATAGTATCCATAGCATCTACCCAAAACTATAAGGGAAACCTTGCATGTAATCTCATGCTACTTACATGCTCCATGATTGTCATGTTTAGCCTTTATAACACACCATTTTATTTTTGTGTTCTTGAAACTATCTTCTCTCTACGAATTCCATGGGATGAATAATAATTATCAAATTTGTTACTATAGTATTCACCTCTATTGTCTAATCTAACACACTTCAACTTATTTCATGTTTCATTCTCAACCAAAGCTTTCCATTTCTTAAAATTATAAAACACACCATATTTTTTTCATATGCAATAAACCCAAGTTTTTATAGTTTCATCATCACTAAAAGTAACAATATAAGAAGAGCCACCAAGAGATGATTCCTGAGTCAATCCCCATACATGTATGCACAAGCTCTAACTTTTCATATTTTTATTCCCAACTCTAAGAAATCTGACTCTCTTCTTTTTCCATACACACAATGCTCAGAATTCTAAATTCACCTTCTTCAAATATGGTAATAATTTCTTTGAGTGGAGAACTTACATCCCCTTCTCACTCATGTGTCTAAGTCTATGGTGCCATAATTTTGTGTTCAATTTTATAGAAGCTAAAGCAATAAAAGAGTCAAAATTACAATTAGATAAATATAATGTACCTACCTTCTCTCCTTTTTCTATTACCAGTGATACTTTAGTGGCCTTCCACAATTTTTTTTCAAATATAACTATGAATCCCTCACTTTCAAACTACCCTATTGAAATTAAATTTATTCTCAACTCAGGAACATGCCTCACTTCTTTTCACAATCATTTATTTCCATTCTGTAATTTTATCTGTATCTTATCCTTTCTTAAAATTTTACAATGTTCACCATCACCCAAATAAACCTATCCAAAATTACCTTGAACATAGTCTTGAAAATATTTCTTATGGGGTGTATCATGAAATGAAGCCCCTAAATCTAACATCTAAAATTCATTAATTTTATTTAAGGAAATGATTAAAGTATCTTGTAATAGATCACCTGCTACATTTTATTCCTAATTTTTATTATGTTTTCCATCTCCTTATTTTCATTTTTGAAACCAACAATCTTTCTTTAGGTGTCCTTTCTTGCCACAAATCTAGTACACCAACAGTCCTCTAGATTTTTATCTATCCTTCTTAGAGTTACCATGATTACCTAGACCCTTTTCTCTATCCTTTTGTCTTCCCCTATTTTACATAGAAAAAACATTACCTAATGTCTCACATGTGCTTTTCCATTGCATTTCCTCATTAAGAATAACACTAATAACATCATCAAACTTTAAACTATTTTAAATAGAGACATAATTACTCACAACCATGATTAAGCCATTCCAGCTTTCTGGTAATGAGCATAGAATCAAAAGAGCCCTAATCTCATCACCAAAATTTAGTCATATAGTACTTAACTAATTTGTGACCATGTTAAATTCATTTAAATGATCAACAATAGACCCAACTTCTAACATTCCTGGATTAAATAAATTCTTCATAAGAAATACCTTGTTAGAGGCTGAGGGTTTTTCATACAACCTATCTAATGCCTTTATCACATCCACTACTATCTTTTTTTTGAAATATTGAAGGCCACCGATGCTATCAAGCACAATCATTTTAGTCCTGATGCCTTTCTATCAATAACCTCACAATATTCATCCTTCATAGTCATCGACTTCTTTACTATTCCACCTAATCATAGAAAAATATCCTTCTAATATAGATAGTCTTCCATTTTCATCTTCCATATCTGGTAATTTTGGCCGTTAAACTTTTTTGACCTTAAACTTTCCTTCTTCTATCATTTCTCTCAGTCAAACTAGGAACCCTCTTTTATTTTGATTTTATCCTAAAAATTTGATTTCTAATTATTTAATAATAAATAACTACTTATCACCAATAATTCATCATAATTATTTAATTATATAACTACCAACATTCTATACTAGTAATGGATTAAGCAATAACTCACATGATCTTTATTCTACATTAGGAATAAATATGGATTAGCATGCATACATAAACACTTACCTCAATGTAATTAACATAAGGAAGATGTTTATGCTAACCATTCAGATTGTGCACCTAATATAAATTATTTATGGTCTGTGCAGGGTATCGATGGGTTTCTCTATTATCCTATAACATCTCAATCTATGTCATCCTCTCTAATGATTATCTCCCTCCATCACAATCCAAGGGATGGGTTCTCCTATGTCAACCTCACAAAAAAATTAGGTAGTTAGATAATATAAATATGATAAACATTCATCATAAGATATAGCTAAAATGATAATACAACATGATCATAAAGTAAAAATATACTTACAACTAATTTTTAGAAGTGTGATAATGTAACCTAAGTGTTATTCTAATGTCTTATAATAGTATATATGGAATCTTAGTTAAAAAATATTCAAATATAATTTTTTAATTATATATATCCATGGATAATATATAAAGTTTTCCTAACAAAGAATCAAGAGACTCCTTCCCCCTAGAGTTGGACATCATCCTTGATGATTCTTATTCAAGCATATGTTCTAAATTAAAGACAATATTTAATAAATTAGTAATATGGTATATGATATAAAATTAAGAAATACAAGGGGAAATTACCTATAGAACTCACTGTAATTCCTTCAAGTTATATTATTCCCAAATTATTGGTCTTACAAGACCTTATTTTATGACATATCACTATTATGCAAACTAGGTTTACGAGTGTCACTTACTTTGAATGCTATTTTCATGACTACCTTGAGGTCCAAAACTAACAAGAGAAGCCTATACACATATCTCAGTGAAAGTTTCACTACCTTCTAAAAGTTTATGAGATCAACATAAAATCCAAAACAAATGATCAAGGAGACTTCCAAAAAGTCTTCTAGCCCCTTTGCACATCTCCCTAACCTAGAGACTATTTTTCTTATTATGAATAAAAATTATCTAAGGAACCTAGTAGGTATGATGTGTTCAAATTAATACTTTCACTACCCCATGTAGCTCTTGATAAGTATAACATGTCAATACTATCACTATTCCATGCAGCCCCTATCAAGTATGATAATGAATAGGAACTATAAATACTACATTTTTAATATATAAAAAATTAATGAATAAATGATCTATATTATACATACATATGGCCATATGACTGAATTTGAAAGGTCCATCTATCAATCCTAAATTTGAAAAGTATGTTTTTTAAATCCAAACTCAGTAACTACTGAGTCGATGTGAGGCTAAATAGGATCCACTCCTATCACTTACTACTCACATTTCAAATTCACCATTATTTCCCTTAGGTATCCATAACCTAATGATATCTAAAATGTGTACAAATTTCCATGAACCACAAAACCATACTAATAGAACATAGAAAGCAATAATAGATGATAAATTATTCTAGATGTATCAACATACATACAAGAGAAATCATAAAATTAGTCTGTAATTGTATTAAGTTGCCACAAGCCAAACATAACTAGTATCATATTTCAAAACTTAACTTATATTGTTATGTTCATAGTTAAGAGGAAATAATATTAAAATTAACATAAAATAATGTCATTGATCACCTCATCCTTACAACCTTATAAGTAAACAAGTGAGATAATATCTCCTACTTGCTCAATTAGAACCCAGCAATTTTTTTTTTGAATCAACCCCTAGATGGACAAGATGTTCTAAACATCCTATAGCCTACTCGCTTCCGGTGAAAGGTAAAAAAATAACTCTTGAAAACAACATGATAAAATCCAAAAAGAGAAACAATATCAATCTAATCAAGGTTCAATAATAACATAATAGTTATAATCAACTTATAGTTCTCAATCTAGAATTTAATATATAATTCATGTTTTACCACTCCAGATGGTTTACAATCACAAGTTGAGTAAAATAGAGACTCTAAAAACCACAAGTGAAATGTAGATAACCATCATTTCAACATCAAATTCATAAATATACCCTGAAGGTAAAAGAAAAACATCGTAACTCTATGTTTCCAAATCATTACCTACTTACCTAGTCTATAAGTATAGTTTCATAATCTATTTCTATAACCGGGATAAATAAAGTACTAACCACAAAGAGGTAACAGTACATTTAATCCTAAAACTTCTCTATCAATAATAAGTAGAAGACATTCACCAAAAAAATTCAAGTGAAAATGGTCAAACAACATTTCAAAAACAAGTTCCCATTTATATGAACACTAATTCATCTTCATGAGAATATGAATCCTCTCAGTAGCTTATAATGATGTCAAAAGATAATGAGATAATAAAAACTCACCTCTAAGCTAACTAAGATAGATGAATTTATTCCTAAAACACATAGTTTAAAGGTGGCAATCCCTAAACAAAATCTTAACACAAATAAATTTTTAATCGAGATAGAAGCACTATACTATAAGAAAATTCCCACCACCCTAGGTGGTACCAAACAAAAAAAATGGTCTTATAAAATTTTCCATTCCTAGTATTAGTGAAAATAAGACATAAATAATAAAGTACATATATTAATGTGAGAAACATCATATGCTTATTAATCACTCACAACATAAAAGACAAATGGTGAAGGTGACTTGATTACCAAGAAGGGTGTAGTCATACTCAAGGTGGTCGATCTAAGTGATCAAACTATGGTAGAAATATCTTGTTCATAAATCATGAACTATATTATTCACTCACCTACCCAAACCTCATATTCAACCATCATCAATGAGACACTATATAAACCAACCTCTTAAAAATTTAAAAGTCTATGAGTGCTCCTAAGGGTACACTCTCAATGTTTCCCACACACATTACACTAGTGTCTCATACTAATAATAGTCACCAAGACATATAGGAGGATCTATCAAGTCTCAAAGCTGTAATTATGGTTCCACATTGAAGCACTAAAAATACAAATTTCCATTGTAATATTTAATTCACTAGGTTCACAACGATGAACAAAAATACATGAAAATGCTAATGGACTCATTAGTTCCTAGATTTTGAACCACAACTCTTATACCACATGTAACAACCTCGTTGGGGTCAATTAGAAATACATGATTTTTTTAATTAAACACCTATACTAAAAATAGATTACACCATGAGAATCTATAGAGCCAATATGAAATCCTCAAAGCATGATAATAACAAACAAGCATAATAAATCACATATCACTAATCTATGATCTCATGAGAGTACATCATAATGAAAGTAAAGAAATTAACTATATTAACTCAACCATAGTTGATACAAGTATATATTCACCATTGTCAATATATAATAACAAATAATTACAACTCTCATGATAATGTTTAATAACAAGTACAATATAATATAATGTATATATAATATACATGGCTTCCCTAGAGCATAGTTCTTAAAATTAAGTATCTGTGGTAATCTCAAGTGTCATTTTGATAAGTAGTATTATTGTGGAGAGGGAGATCATCATCCAAGCAATTTTCCACACCAACCACAAACCAACGATCCCCCACACTAATCCCATTAATAAATTTCCCTCCCTTTATGGATGAGTAGATAGTGAGAGTGAGGGAACCTAAATAAACAAGTAAGTACCTATGTGCTGTATGATTTCCAAACTAAACATGTAGTGATCATATATAACCATTCTATTGCAAAATATCAAACAAACATGTAAATCATAATCATGAAATGATAATGTATCACTAAACATACTTTGGCTAAGGTTTTATGATTAATAAATAATAATGATCTATTGATCAATCAAATCAATACATGCCACTTGATCAAATTGCCTTCATTTGTCATTTTGATATCAATAAGCCAGTGAAGTCCATCTCACTCCTTACTCGATATCGACAATGCAAATTGGTCAAATAGAATTTAATCATAACATTTATTTAATTTGCATCCTATTAGAAAACACATTATATAACATGCTAAATATAGGAGTAATCAAAGAATATATTTATTTTATCAAACATACGAATGAATCTTACATTATTGTTATCCCATACTATAAATAATGACTATAGTTTGTACCAACTAGGTAAAATACCTATTTAACTGTAGATTTTCACTACCATAATTTGTTTTCAAATATAATACACCCTATGATATACCATATTACCATAGTCTAATTTTTTGGGATATAACTATAAATCATTCACAATCATTCATAATAAAATAGTCATAACTACATGGAAACACAAGGTCATATCCAAACAACTAGACAAACAAGTCACAGTTCCCCAAAACACGTAATATTCCATCTTAGCATATTCTACACTCTCAAATATTGTATGAATTCATACATAAGTCTTACCAACCATTACAAAACATGTTATTCATAGTAATAACTAACATGCATACATTAATCCAGTCAGATATAGATACAAGCCATAATAATTACAACATGTACTATCTAAGTATAATGTACATTTATACCATAGTACTCTATGGTATTCCATACTATCATAAGTTCCCAACTACATAAAACACATAACCCAACTTAAAATTTCAAGAGTTAAATGATCAAAATAGATATCAACAAGTAGGTACAAGATTATACTACCTAGGTATACCCTAAGGTTAAGATGCGTATTACCATCCCAAAGTAACATAACATATACACACACATCATGATGCACCATTATATGCTAGATATAACTAGACACTCTCATAATCATTTACTGCACATAAGTACTTAATTTATAATTAACATACAATCAATCATTTGAAAAGAAATAGAGAAATTATAAACCCGTTATGATATTTCATTCCATCAACTTATCCCATTTCTAGGTGACTCTTCCTTAATATTATATTCTCTGGTCTTTAATAAACTTAATGACTCATTTTAAACTATCTTTCTAACTATAGGTATAGTTCTTATATATGAGTACTTATGCAACATACAAACACCAAATGAGTACTTAAACTAGGTTGGGGTGTAATCACACATGATGTCAACAATTCCACCATTATTCTTATATACAGACATGGCATGAATTTTGATTAATCAATTGTTAAATGTAAATTAGTTATTCAAGGGACATTTGAATCATTGTATTAATCAATAGTGAAATGTGTTCATAATATACATTATTGATAGTATATTTAAAAATACATATATAAAAAATTCCATATTTATATGTTTATGGAATTTTAACACCATGAATAATTCAAGGTATCCCTTATTAGCACATGGATATATATTTTAGTTTACACAAGCACTGACTTTGCAAAACAAGAAAAGTCCTTAGCTAAACATAGATAAACCTAAATGTTGTCATGCAATATATTTTCTATGAGTATTAACATACTAAATATTATATATCCACAATAACATATATATAATTGTCATCACTACACAACACATACTAGGATTACCAAAAAAAAAATCTAGAAAACAAGAGGTACTCAATTGACATTCAAATACATTTATTTACACATATATTTATTAAATTGGTGATATACTTTAACATGGTGAATGTTGTGTAAGCATTATAAGAATAAAATATAATATCTATATGTCTCATTATATATATAATCATATATCTATGTATGTATATCACTATTTGTACATAAGTTAAGGCATGCAAATCACTAATTGACATCGACAACTGAATACATAGTGTTAAACAATTTATATACTTCCTAAAGAGACTCCATGCAACATCATAAATATATAGGATGAGGATTATTCAATTAAGATGATGATAATGAGTTGAAAACTATCAATTATTTTTAAATATATTAAATAAGTTGGGAAAAATACAAGCGATGCTTTAAATGAATATGAGTTTAAAACTTATAGTTCATACCTAAGTCTGGTCAATAGCTTAGTAACTTAGGTATAATTTATTTTATATAGTCTTAAATATATTGATGCCATAGGTACATATGACTTTATTTAATATTTAATTATTTCCAAACCATATCCTTATGATATAAACAACAAACTTATAAATATTTATACAATGATTTATAAATTATAAAATAACTTATTATTAATACAACATACAATGATTTTAAATTATCATTACTAGTTAAGTATTTAGTAAATTGATCCACATTTTCAGTAATTAGACTATATCATTCACATTTACTAGTTGGTCAAAAAATTGGTCGCTCCCTTAAGAGAACGAGTCATTACATACAGTGATAGATCATTTCTTTCTATTTCATGTAGATAGATAATTTAAATTAAATATTTTTCTCAAAATTAGATCACTTCTTGAAGACTATTTAGACACTTTTGTAATAAATATATCAACAATTCCATGCCACATAGAAGTACAATAGACATACTATGATTTATACAGAGAGGCTTTCTAAGATTTTAGTGCATTTCTGAGTATCAAGGTAAATTACCTTATTAAAAATCTATGGCATTTTAAATAAAATTGACTTAATATAAAATCAATGACTTATATAGCTAAGCAACAAAGCAATGACTTATACAGCTCAATGACACAGTAATGACTTATATAGCTCAATGACTTAAAATAAAAGTAATGACTTAATATAGAAAGTAACAATTAAATAGTTTGAAACCAAATTATGTACATATAAGTTCACTAAAATATTCTAAAAATTTTTTTACCTTGATGTATCAAATCACCATAGTCTTATAATGTGTCTATAGTTTATAAGATAATTTAAAACTACTAAGGATATGGTTTAATTGTAGTGTAGATTAACTTAGAGATCGCTATTCATGTGAAAGTCTCTACATAATCATGTTATGTTATTATTTAATAAAGGTATAATATAGTGTTTTTTGTTGTATAAGATGATTCCTTTTATCTAAGTCACTGTAATACTCTAAATCACTACACTAAATCTATAAATTTCTACATTCAATTTATGTTGCTTTCAAAGTTTGTATTGTTATAACCTAGTGTATATAAATAATTCTACATGCAATCAGATAAATATATTATCTCAATATATATATATATATATATATATATATATATATATATAGTGCATAAAAATTCAATGTTTCCTTCTTAGTTTGCTAACTATCTCAATTAGATGTAGTATTTTTAGGCTATCTAAATAAATAAGATAATTCTAATTCATTCATAAACATTTACACATTGCCACATATTCATCTATTGAATTAAAATAATATGCCTACTTTTCCTATATGTTGGAAATAGCTTGATCTTGACAAAAAAATTCTAATCTCCTCTTGCCTCTTTCATTGAAGCACTGCCTCTTCCAATCTTCCCCCCTCTCTTCCTTAATGGCCTCTTAAGTATGGCAGTTATTTTCTCTTTATTCCAAAATTTCCTCTTTTAGTTAATCCTTTTTTATCTTTCTTTTTTTCCTCCTTATTTAATATTTGTCTTTTTTTTAATATTTATGTTTTAATCCATGTATTTGTTTTATTTTTAAAACAAACCTTTTCTTTTCTCATTTTTATGTTTTTGCTTTGAATGAATTTTCTTAAATAAAATTTTTTCTTAATTCTTCGCTTTAATCACTTTACAAGGTTTTTCACATTTTGATTTCTAACTATTTAATAATAATTAATTAATTAGCACCAATAATTCATCATAGTGATTTAATGATATTTATACCAACATTCTATACCATTAATGGATTAAGCAATAAATCACATGAGTTGTATTTTACATTAGGCATAAATATGGATTAACACACACACACATAAACAATTACTTAAATATAACTAACATAAGGAAGATGTTAATCCTAACCATTCAGATTATGCATCTAATAGATTTAGTTATGTAGTGTGTTTAGGGTACTAGCCATTTTATCTATCATCTTCTAACATCTCGATCTATGTCACCCTCTTCAATGATGGTCATGGGTTCTCTTGTGTCAACCTCACAACAAATCAGGTAGTTAGATCATATAAAATTCATCTTAAAATATAGATAAAATTATAATATAACATGATCATGAAGTAAATATATACTTATAACTAACTCGTATTAGCATGATCATGTAACCTAAGCATTATCCTAATGCCCCATAATAGTATATATGTAAACTTAGTTAAAAAATAGCCAAATATAATTTTTTCAAATATAGATATCTATTGATATTCTAACAAGTTTGCCTAGTGATGAATCAAAATGTAACATATTGAATTTGATTTATTCACAATTTATAGGATGTCACACATCTCGATGGCTATCTTATGGGCTAGTGTTATGCTGATCATATTGATCATGTTCAAAAGTAATATCATTGAAGTCTACATGTTTAATATGTGTATGAATTATGGGAATATACCACTTTTATTATCCATATTAGGAATTATAGCCTAATTAATGTGAGTATGATCAATTAGAATACCACCTAATCTAGCACTTATTCTTAAAGGAGTAGAAATAACACATTTAGAGAGCAGTTAATAAGAAATGGAAACTTGAAATTTTGATGAAATAATTGAATTTATTAAATTAAAAATCCTAAAATATAAAATAGAAATAAAAAATTAAGTATATAATCCATATCAACATATATGTTTAAGATTTTGGAAACATTGGAACAATAAATAAGTTCAAAAATATGTTTTATCAAATTTGATAAAACCTAGAAATATGTATATTACCCTAAGTGATAAACTTATATATAAAATCAGGAATAACAATTCTAAAAATATCAAGCTTTCATCGATTTAAAACTAGATAGATCTAGACACATACTAAACAGGGAATGTGCAATAGAAAATTAAGACTTATATTAAAAAAATTCCATGGGAGGAATCCAAAGCTAAAATTGGTAGGGCGGCTAGATCTGTTGAATGTGAAACTAGATTTATAACTGAATTGATCCCTAAATAATATTTCCCTAAACTAGACAAGATGGGGTGTTCTTATCCTCTATGAGTTTGGTCATATCCAGTAAACAATGAAAATATAAGATTTCTAGGTTTTATTGGATTTTGTTTGTATGTTTTATGTTTTGTATGAGAGATTTTGATCATTTGGGGAGACCATTTAATGATCATTTTTCTTTAAAAATATGAATTCCTTGACATGTGAATACCAATGCAAATCAATGGTAGAAAAATGGGTTAGCAATTGAATTTGGGAGTGACCTTAACACCCCATGCGCAGAGTGTTGCCTACACACCAATACTCTAAAGAGGGATGACAATTCATGTAGTTATCCCATGACACAAGGGTGTTTGAATAAATTATGTAAAATTCTAGATGCTTATTCAATACTAGTGTGATTAAACTTCCTTAATCATGATTTGTTACCTTGGAGATATATCCATAATTTAGCTCTGGGCTACTAGGGTTGTATGCAATAATCATTGGGAGAAATAGGGAATTTTATCTCAATGTGCAATTTGAATTCTACTATTTTTTAGTATGAAAGATTCTTGTGTGATAAATGGTTTTAAATGTGTTTATATATTCCTATATTTGAAATTCCTTAAAATGGGGATTATTAGGGACATAAGCTGACCTTTCCATACCTTTCATTTTTTTTAATTAGATGTTATTTGGTGAGAGGATAAGATAAGGGGATTGGACAACAGAGTAGGGAACTTATATCTGATAGGGTTTTATTATCCAATGGAGACAAAAATTAGTGACAAGGTTATAACATGGATTCAATGATGGATGAGGATGATTGCATTATGGATAGGTGTACTATGGGGTCATCAATCAACTTATAAGAGTGAGTCCTTTATATATAATGTGGGTATCAAAAGGGTCCTAGGATAGGTCTAGAACTAAGTGTGTAAAGGATTAGTAACATGTGAATTGTTTTAGTTTAAATTATAATTTATGTGTATATAATCATTGGATGATGATATTTTTATTTCAGCCATTAATTCTTTGATAATGGATTGCATTTCATTTGGACTGGACTTTCACAATACATATTGAAAAGACTAGATAATTTGAAAATTTATTTGATTTTTTTATTGGAAGCTTCATAACAGAAGGGTTGAATAATTTTGGTAGGTGTGGCATATGGGTGGATGTATAAGTAGTTGATGGCTGCATTAAATTAATTTTCTTTAAGATATTTTTCAAATTTCTATGGGAGAATGTGATATTATGAACTAAGGGTTTAATGTAAGTTAGTTCTACACATAAGCACAACACAAATTTATCCAATTTGACCTAGAAGGGTTTATGTATAGTATATAGCTAAGTAGAGTAACAAATACCCATAGAAAAGATTATGTTTACCTTTGTTGATATTTTGAATGTTTGCATTGAAATTTTCAAATAGGACTTGGAAGATGTTATATTTTATTTTCATGGACATCATATCAAACACCACCATTAAAATATTATGCTCATAACATTTTACCTGTTGTTAAAAATTATTTTCCATGCCACTACTTTTATTTGGTATCTATAATTGGTATTGTAAATAATTAATATTTCAATGTCACACTTTGCTTTAGTAGATTTTATGAAAATGGAGGATTTTGATTCATTGTCTGAAGCTTTATTTTCATATTTATGAATACTATTCCCTTCATTCATCATCCTAGTTACCCTTTATATGTCTTGGGTGGTAAGTACATAAGATTGGTCTAAGAATAAAATACCATTATGCACCCAACTAAGTAAAATTTAGATTGTGGTATACATTTGAAAAAAATAAGGAAATATTACCACACATTTAGATTCCTTTATGGAATGGATTTTTAATTGAGGGTTCTAGTCCCAAGTATTTTTTATAGTATGTCATGGATGAGTTCTCCCAATTCTCTCTCAAAATGGGTTTTGTAACTTTTGAAAAATATGTGTGAATGTATTTGAATGTGTTCACCATGGGAGTAACATTTTCAAGAAGCTTTGAAAATTCTCACTTCAAATGTAGTACTAATAATTTTTTAGTAATGCTATTTTATTTTGGGATGATGAGTTTTCTTGTGTTTGAAATAGTTGGATTGGCTATTTGTTCTTTTTTTTTCTATATTTATTTCACACATGTGGCTAGGAAAAATTTGGTAGAATTTGGGTGCTTGGAAAACTTGTTGAAATGGAAAGTGGGTCAATAGATCAATTTTATAGGGTTTTCATAGTTTTAGAATTATTGGTGGAGTAGAATAGGGTTCTGGCTTAACTTATTTGTGATTATGCATCTACCTTTTTGTTCAACTAGATTTTCTATAATGATTGAAATTGTCTTATCCCTTATGCTAACTTTGATGATTCCTTATGTGATATTATGGTTGTTTTTTATCCTTTTTTATTTATTGAATTTTCATGATAAATACCCCACATAGGGGTTTATGATTTTTGTCAATGTGATTTGTTTTTTTGATCAATTGATGTGATTCACATATCTACCTAAGGAGTTATAGTTGGTCAACCTACACATTTATCTTAAGTGTGAAACATCATATGTCATGGCAGATGTCCTAGACTCACTTGTCTTAGATTCTTTCACTCAATGGGATTTACAAGACCGCACATTAATATCCCTTGGTATTCTTATCCCCAACTTGTTGTTTATCAGTTTTTAACTTGGGGTCTTTCTTTTGATTTTGATTTTTCCTTCAAGCTGCTATTTATCAATTTTAAACATGAAGGTTCTCCTTTTATTCATTTTTATTATTCCCTCAAGCCATCATTTACTATTTTTCAACTTGAGGGTTATTTATTTATTTATATTTCCCCCTAAATTTCTCATTTACCAATTATCAACATGAGGGTTGTTTTTTATTTTTGTTTTTCCCTCAAGCCATCACTTACCAGCTTTCAAATTCAATGTTCATTGTTTTATTTTTATGCCATAATATGATCCTATGTTTCATGAAATGTGTTTTTTTTATGTTATATTTTAGATCTTTATGTAGGATATATTCACAAATCCACACCACTTCACTCCTATAAGTTTTATTAGTGTCACTACTCCTATTTCTATAATTATTTTGACTATGTGTGGTCCTAACCATCAAATTTTTCATTTTCCTGATATTTTATACTTAATTTCATATAATAAAATTTTGTCTATGTATGGTCCTAACCATTGAATTTTTAGTTTTCACAACATTTTATACTTACTTTCATATAATAACACATAATCTCCATTGCTAAATTATTAATTACTAAAATGACTACCATGCCACAAATTTTTGTAGTGTATTTCTTGGTTTTGGTTGTATTCCACTATAAATTATTTCCCATCAAGTTTATCCAATTGACATAGGTGTTCATGTACTGATTTATCTTCATTAATATGAATTGATACTCCTAATCATGGACTAGATATTAAAAATTACATTGGTATCACAACTTATAATCCATATACTAATTAGAATGAGAAATATTTTATTAATCATTTATATGTAGTGAATTATTCATGTGGCACTCATCTTTTACAACCCAAACAAAATTGGTGGCTACTTCATGCAAAGGGGACAAGTGGGTTTTCATCCTATGTGAGACTCCACTCCCTAGCTCATACCTAGTATAATCATCATGGATATAGTGTTATATTCAACCTAACCCTCCTGCTTATGTCAAAACTCAATTCTAGAGTAGCAACGAGGGATCACACAAAACAACACACTCACTATACCCTAGTAGATTTTTAATTAAAAGAGGTTGGTTTTAAAAGGAAGATTACATCACAAGGTGGTTTATGATCACATCACATCATCAAATCATAAACATAAATAATACATATATTCAAAGGAAGTATATATGTTCACAAACTAAATACATTCATATAAAACAAGAAGTTACAAGTTTACATGATTAACATAACCATAAAAATGTCAAATGTTTACACATCATACACCAATTTTACATGCACTAAAGAAAACGAAATATTATGACACACATGTGGGTCTAGAGGTTTGATAAATTATGCCAAGGTCTCTTCACATCACACCACTTAAAGACATTGGTAATTGAAGTAGAAGGGTTCATGGTGCTCATCAGTCTACTTGATGTGAAAATGTCATCCAAGATGACATAAATATCCAATATATAACTTGTTCAATTTTAGGGATATCAAGTCCATCAACACCTTATTTCAAGGAAGGGTGTGTTCCAACATATCCCATAAATCTATATCCATGAATCTTGAAAATATACCAACAATTTTATGCCTCATGGATTAGATGGTTCATGCTAACTGTTAATAATAAGAGGTCCCCAAAACCTCCATAATTTCCTAATAAAGTAAGCCATATTCACCAACTAGGCCCACCAGGCTTAAGTTACATCCCTGGACCTCTCAGGAGTATTACACCTCAATCATCATAATATGGCCCACCCACGCAAGACACCTACGATTACCAAACATGGTTTCATGACTCCAACACCAAGCTCTACCACTATCCTTCCATTTGACTCATGTCAACAAGTCAAAGGTTGACTAATAGTGCTTGCTTTAATGTAACATAATATCAAGGAATTGATAAACTTAACCAAAAATTTAGGTGAATATTACATCATCATCATGAAAATCATAATTTTTGAAACCATAATATATCTAAAATCACAAAAGACATCCTCATGGATATATATATATATATATATATGAGCATCATGACATCCTCATGGATGCAAAACTCAATCCAAAATTTAAAAAAACATCACATAGATGTGAAACATAACCAAAGGCATCACCACCACCTTATGGGATTAAAAAATAGCCATGATCAAAATAACCACATCACAAAATCAAATAAATCCACAAACTCAATAATTGATAGCCTTTTTTATTAATAAAATTGTAATATCCTTTGTTTAGCATGAAGGACCAAATGCACAAAACAAACCAAGCCTAAATTTAGCTGAATGCATAAAATTTCAACACCTTACTAGTATTATGATGCATAATACTTATTCACTTCTAGGATACCATAGTTGAAATTCAGCTAACCATAATCATGTTTTCAACCTAAAACCCAATCCAAAATTGGATTATAAGTCCTTTACTTGGAACAAAACCATGTTATTATGAATTAAACATAATTCTTAGTAATTTATTTTCTTGATGTAATCTATCAGATGCATTAATGTATAATCAAATCTATAATTTACCATTGCTTGCACTAGATTTTAGTAATTACAATCAGATGAACTCATAGTTTATCCACACTAGGTGCTAATATAATAAGCTAAAGAAACAAGGAACAACAACCCTTTGATTTTCCCACCAAACCATAGATAATATAAAAATTCCTTACAAATATATTTATGTTTTATATCTCTATCATGGCTCAAATCAGTTAATCAAATGGATAAAAATTCATAACTATGAAAAAAATAGTTACATACACACAACAATTCAATATACCTTCACCAAGGTTTACCATCATGACTATCCAAAAGTTAACTTGCTTACAACAACATTGATCAACTAGGAGAAACTAAAACCTATGGATACTTTCTTACTCCACTTATAACCATGGAACTTACAAGGGGCATGCTTGTTCCTTAATTCCAATAGCATTGAACTCTTTTCAACAAACTCAACTAGATATTTAATTTTTTAAATAATAACTTACAATAACCTTACCTATGGGGCTAGAAATGGTTATCACAACCATGCATGATTTGCATCTCCACAAAGGCTCAAGGCATTCCTCCAATAAGGGGAAAGTACAAACTTGACTGATTTACCCAAGAAGACTAGATCCCTATACCCAATCTAGCCCTCTAGATTAGAGTAAAAAACTTAGTCCTTCTAGGATCATAACGTTTGAAACATCTAGTGATGGGTTGCCCATATAACCCATCAAATGATACTGGACACTATATCCCTTTATTTTAAGAGCGAAGCCTTTACCACTTATCTCCCATTAACGCACCCATCCAATCTAATGGTTGAAAAGTGAGGCTTGCCTGAATGCAACTAAAATCAAGAAGGGTTAACCCAACCAAGGCCATAGTAGAGTTCATGAAAATCATGGGTAAATTAGACTCTCATCATCCTAGTGTCATACATATAACACCAACTCAAACACAATAGCCATCACACCCTATAGATGTATGTACACATGTGTTCACACATTCATACATCAGCTACATCACTAGATTTTACACTCATATAGAAATATGATGGGAATATTATAGGCTCCTTGGTGCTTAGTCAACCATGACCAACACCCTTACATGTATTCTAGTTAATTTTCTTAATTAATTCTAGATTGGGGCAATTCTCAAAGAAACATTCTCAAGATTGCTTAGCATATGTTCCTATTTCCAACCATGCCTTGAATGGATTCTCAAGTTATTATTTACTTAATTATTACTTCTCCCTACTTTTCAATACATCCAAGTCTCATATTTTCTCACATGAGCACCATCTGATTTGACCTTATCCTTCATTTGTGAATTGCATGATAACCTAATTGTCACATTTCCATTTACAAATATCACTTGGATTAGTAACTAGAAGTAACCCAATAACACATAGAACTTATTTTAGTTTCAAAATGAATTACCATTAATATGACTACCAAGAATTGAGAAAATAAACATTATTATCCAAAATACTCAAAGCATAGGCTCTAATACCAAATGAAACAACCCCAATTTTTTTTTGAAATTATTAACAGAGTACACAACAGAACAACGTGAAGAGTCCATTACATCATCACACCATACATGATGCATCAACATGATCCTAAAAAATATGAGTAGGCAACTCATAATTGGATTGGTTAAATGAGATACTTATTCTATAATGACCATCTCTTCCATAGAGAAAGGGGTTGCCTAAGGGGTGAAACACCATTCGAGGGGTATTGGTGTATGGGCCCACACTAATAACCTTTGAACCTTTATAAGGCACTCATTTTCCCCATTTAACCACCCAAATATCCTCATCCCGATATAAGCATCCAATAACCTTATACTATTATGACTTGGCAACTCACACATCAATAAGGTTCACTTATCTCTTAGGTATCCTTAATAAGGTTAAGGACATAGGGTAAGATTCAACATAACAATGAGTCAACTTACTATCTATGATTAAATATATCATTTTAACATAAATGAGGTTCAATAATAGGTACAATAGGTCCTAAAAAGAGGTCTAATATACCATCAAGCCATGCTTTGGCTTATACCAACCTTACAACACTTTAATATCAACCAGTAGGTAACATCAATTTTATACTAAGGTGACCCAACATAAGACTATGTACTTAGAACCTTATGATCACATAAATGAGGACCGGTTCAAGTTTTACCAGCTTAGATCATGATGCCATGATTCATAACCTTAGGGGTTACTTCACCCCTACTCCATCATTTAACAAATGCCATCCCACCACATATAACACAACAAGAGGAAAATAATTATCATGGCATGAGATATCCAAGTTCCTAGTTGCCAACATCACCTCTTGACATCCACCAATCCATAATCCATATGCATAAAAAGGTCATAACATCCTTAAGGATCCCACTATACAAGTACAAACATATCTATAGGAGTTGTTAACTAGCACAAGATGGATACCAATTACTAAAATGTACCAGAATTAATTATGTTATCCAAATGGAATTATATTAATGAAATCCTAACTATAATATCCTCACACTAACAAGTCATTCCAAATCCTTAACTTAATAACACTGAATTATTTAACCCAAAGAGAAATGACTTATTTGAATAATAATGAACAACCATTAGACTAATTACAATGTCATAAATTTTGACCATCTATGGCTATACTAATGAATAGCTAGTTGCCATAAAATCATTGCTTGCACATGGCCAACCAAGCATACTAGGATAAATGTACCAAATAGAAACATGTTGAGTATTGGATCATTAACCCACAATTCTAGTTAACAATCATTTATTATGGTTAATTTCACACCCTTAAAAGATAACAAATGCTTGACCAAAAATTCTATAAAAATAGAATATATTTGCATTATCATTCCATATTAGCAAGGGTAATATTATGAAAATAAAGGCATCCATTAAGTTTTATTTCAAGTTAATGTGCAAGTAGAAACCATTGAAATATCATCTTAAAACGAGTTTCCACAAGGCCATAACATAGTGCATTTGCAATTCAAATTTCTAGTGCATGAATACATATATAAAATGAATCTATACACTTAATTTATTAAGCAATAAGTGTTTCTAAGATTAATATTTCTATTATATATATAGCCAAAATGCTTCAAGAACCCCATAATTAACCAACAAGGAAGTGAATATAACAATCATCTCACATACATAATTTAATAATTATGGGTAAATGAGTAACATTAATACAGATGTATAATTTTTCTATCCATGGCTATCATAACCTCATGCACCAAACTCCAATTCACCAAAGCATAACCATGCTTACAAGTGCAAATTAATCAAATATATAATTGTAATGTTGCTTGATAATCCTTAATATAAGGATGTTGTTTATAATTGCAAGTGAAATATTGTAGAATATAACATGTAGTTGCATATAATAGAATACATCACTGGGTCTAATATCACATGAATAGATTTTATAAAATTAATTGAATAACCTTCAAAGGTTGATAGTTTAAACATAAAAATATGTATGAAAGCCTGAAGGCTTTACACAAGGAAGCCATTGTGGTATCATACAATACAGATGTTTGAATCAAGCTGATAATATAATTTATATCAATTACAATAATTATTGCATTTCAATAACTAAACCAATAACCTAACATATTGAAACTCATTGGGGATAAACAATGTTGAACAAATCCTTTAATAGATGACAATTAAATGAAGAAACCCAAATAACAAGTGATGGACAACTGAATAAAATCCATGCACTAAAAGGGGTAAATAACGTGTTAGTGTAAGGATGGCAATGTGAATTTCCTCTCTACAAAATATTGTAAAAAATTAAATTTATTTTAATATTACAAGTCCAACAAGAGGGAAAACAATAAAATGAACTTAATTCCATATTAACCAATTATGGGCAGCCCATAAAACTACTATTACACTATTTTTTTTCAAAGGAATAGTCATCAATGTACCATCATATAAAACTTACAAACAAGTAGAAATAATGTAAACCCAAGTATTTTTTGTAAGACAAAAACAACCTTGCATATAGAAAACATATGAATGGGTATAATAGTCAGGCGAGTTCATATTATCATCTCTTCATGACTAGTCTAATAATTTTAACAAATCATTTTAACCTCATTCGATTGAAACAATCCAAGGTAAAATAATAAAACTAAAAGTACATGGAAATTGATTTCCTCTTGCATAATATAAAACCTTAACATTTCTAGACACCATTAGAGGGGAGATAATTCCAAATGTAAGACATGAGAGCAATTCAAATATCAATGTTATGCTTATCATTGTAATAAAAACCTATCACAACCATCCTTTCTCAAAATTTAAATATGAATCTAAGCATTATTACTAAGAATACATCAAATGTAATTTCAACATTTCTTCATAAAATAAATTGTCTTACCATACAAAAGCACAACTAAGTTATATACTAGTTTTTCCTCTTTCTTAAATTGCATACCAAACCATACAAACATAAAAACTACAAGATCACCAAGAATCATATCTAATAGGTAAACATTACATAATAAAACAACATAAGCATGTTCTGGATGCAAAATAAGAGGATCAATTCGAATGTTAAATTTTAGTGTTAAACTATCATAATTTGTCAAATAATCCAAATCTTGTTATACCAAGAGTAATCACAACTCAAGAAAAGCTTGATTATAACCATTTCAATTTAAATGGTAGTCTATACTAGCATAACCATATTAGCATCATGAGGGTTTATGTTATTGTGAAAAACTATAGCCATGGTTTCATTATAATTGGGATATAAATCAATTACAGATACATCTATTGCAATCGATATACAGAAGGATATTCAATAGTGAAATCTATGTTATCAGTTTTTTAACTAACTGAGGTAATTTGTATACTAAGTGGTAGAGTCAAATTGGAAAAAATTACCATCTCAATGGCATGTAAGAAAGGTATGTATAAGTTTTATATTGAAATATTCAATATACCAGTATGCATAATTTAATAATTAATTTAACCTATAATTTATTAAAAATTATAGCCAATTCATCATTTTGTCATATTAAAATCAGTTAATCCTTTAAGAATAATAAAATCAAGAAATAATTATAGATTAATAAAACAAACAACCAGCCCATTTAATCGGAAAAACTAGAGTCTGATAAGAGGTTTTTACATATAATTTTCATGCATACAAACCCTTATGTACTTGGACATGACATAGATCCATGTGTGTATGGAAAAACATACCTCCATGGATGTATGCCCCAATATGGTTCCCAAAAGATCTTGGCATAATTAAAATAAGATCAATTTAACATAATATACATATGTAAAAAGATTCAAATGCCTGAAATGTAAAAATATAGGGTTTAAATCCAGTTCTTCCTATTATATAAATGTTACACAAGTAACAACAACTCTATTGCAAACCCCTATGCCCAACTTTGCATCCTACTAATTCCATTGTACTTATATTCTCTCCTCTTCCTTTGTCCAACTCATTTCCCCATCATAGTTCCCCAAAACATAGGCCTAAAATCCCTCTATATTGTCTAAAAATATCCTCACTCCATCACCACCCTTCCTTTTCTCTTTGTAGTTAATGACCCAAAATGATGGCAATGAAAAATTTATCCGGGTAACCCTAACACCAAATATCCATGCTAAATTATAATTCAATTCACATGTGTATTTTAAAAAATATATAGTTTTTTTCCCAACATTCAGTTTGCATTAAAACGGAAGCATAGTTTCCTTTATTCATTTACTATTTATTACCAAACCCTAGTGTACATGATGAACTCCTTAATGAATTGAAGTAAGGTAAAATACAATATATATTTTGTTTTTCACTTTTTTACCCTCATAGGCATTCAATGAATAACCTAAGCCAAAACACCATAACATGTAAAAAAATAATATCAAAGATATAAAAAAAGTCCTTCAAAAATAATTTCATGCACCTCCCATGTTAAAACAACTTTTCAAAGGCCAACACACAAGGTTTGAGACAATAAAAATTCCCTTAATAACCTTTATACACTTATCCTAAAAAGCCCAAGAATTTGGATTTAACATAACACTGAATTTTAACAATTAAATTTAATAATTAAAATTATTTATATAATTATATATTTGTGCCATGCATATGGTTAAAACAATCAACTTCTATAACCAAGATGTATACAAGATTCAACCACTGAGGTAATAACATTTATCATGCCGAGAAACTCCTCTTGACATATATATGTCTATATATATATACATATGTATATATGTAAAAACATGTGTGTGTGTGTGTGTGTGTGTGTGTGTGTATGTATGTATATATATATATATATATATATATATATGTATGTATGTATGTATATATATATATATATATATATATATATATATATATATATATATATATATATATATATATATAT